>JAMKCH010030364.1:0-16731 GCA_023653785.1 Ophioderma brevispina
GAAAAACCTCACGTCATTTTCCGAAAGACGGCCCAACTTCAACGAAAAACACGCGTCATTTTTTCCCGGAAAGACGGCCCCATATGCAACGAAAACAATCGCGCCATTTAACCGGAAGACTCCCAGATGCAACGTGAACATCGCGTGGCGAATGCAAGACAACCAGGTAAATAAATAAATAATAAATAAATAATGGATGCGTACTGCACATGATGCCTGCTGAAATTATGTAGCTTATAGTTCGCCAGTCGGGAGTGTGCGCGATTACGCTACATCATAGTCGTGCCGTGGCGCTATTTATGCACGTCATGCTCCTGTTTACGTCATGAATACGGTTATGCATAATTAAAAAAATAGCTTATCGAAAATGGTGCGCGATCACCATCGATTTCGAAATTGTCTATGGGCATTTGTACAAGGTGTCACCCGCCTGATGAAAAGCTCTTCCGCCTTCTTACGGGCAAACGTCCGAAATGCAGTGAAAGCATCGCATCATTTCTCGGGAATGACGGCCCAAATGCAACGAGGAACATCGCGTCATTTTTCCGTAAAGACGGCCCAAATTTAACGAGGAACATCGCGTCATTTTTCCGTAAAGACGTCCCAATGCAACGAAGGAACATCGCGTCATTTTCGGTAAAACGGCCAGATGCAATGAGGGCCCATGAGAGTCATTTGCACGACCAAAAATTAGTTGTTTGACGGCCGGATGCACGAAAAACATTTTCCCGACCGGTACCACGTTTTTTCGTTGGCTCTCATTGCTCCTCGGCCGTGTTAGGGTTAATGCCGCCCGAACAGTAACAACATAAGAGTGTGCACACCACGAACCAAAACCAATCAAATTGACTCAAAGTAAGTTTAATGTTATGGGGAAATTTCCCGGGTTCCGAATTTGGCCAGTCCAAATCGGGAACCTGCGGTTTCAGCGAATCTGGCCAAAATTCGCCGAAATCGCAATTCAAAATCGAGAAAAAATAGGGGGAGGAGGGGAGCAATCCTACAAAATGGACTCAGGACATTTACTGTAAACTTATAGTTTTTCACCCTAGTCCTGGGCCGAACAAATCCCAGCCAAACCTTGTAATTTCTACTCAATCGGGAGCTAACAGATACATCTCCCCTTTCAGGTAGAGCCCCAAAGGAAGAGGACGAGCATGATGGATCGCCGGTGACGTCATAGTATGACGTCGCAGGGATCGCCTGATAGAAATTTGTGTATATTAGTTTTGGGGTCATCTTGTGCACCCAAGATGCTGCAATGTGTAAATTATCGACATTGGAACCCCTAAGGAGATTTTCAAATATGAGGGAGTTATAAATAGTCCCACATCCAGGTATAGGCTAGTTTAAAGGTCAAACTTCATTCATAAAATGCAGTTTGAGCTGGGCTGACAGATTTTTTGTTGCATGGAAAATTGACAGCGAAGTCAACACTTCCGGGTGTTCGTCCGAGTGGACTATTTTCGAAATTATTTCCGTCAAAAATTCAGCACTGAATATCTAAAAAGGCAAGATGTCCCCGACAATTTAAACATGTAGTCCGAATAAAAATATTAGTTTTCTGATTCAAAAATGTGGCACTTTGGGGTGAATTCCGATGCTCAAGATCACATGGGGATGCACAATGGTGTATTGATGATCGCGATGTGCATAAACAAGCTCGTTTACGTAAAGTTCAGGTCGTTGCAATGCAAGTTCAAGCCGAGGCGTGGCTTCGTTGTACACTTACTGTTTAATATAAAATTGTAAATGCCATGGGGTTTATGCACATGATTTTTTGTTGTTTTGATATTATCTGGTATTTAAGCTGATACTTAATTTGACCGTACAATGTAATCCTTAGCCTTACTAGGGCCGACCTGGCTTGGGCCGGGCATGGGCTTGGCACATGTGTCTCTACACTGCATGTCTGTGTGTGTGTGGGGGTAGACTCTAGCTTGAAAGCATTGCAATCGAATGTCACTTAAGGGCATGTCAACCTGAGCTTCCGAGTATCTTATTTGGGTTTGTAACTTCGGCAAAATTTGATTATTGTCTGTAAAAGTATACATTTCTAGAAGCAAATGGAACTGAACCCGATGATGGCATCAGATTATGTAAAACTTTCCGTATTTTTTGAGAAAAATACTAAAAAACATGATTTTGCCCCCAAATTTTCATACAGCTAAACAAAAACATTTGAATTTTTAATAAAATGATTTCTATGTTTTTTTAGAAACAAGACAAATTTTGTCTAGGGACGTTTTTTTTCATTGTTTAATAGAGCTTAATTTTCGAAATATAAGAAAATGTCAAAAAATGTGCTTTTTACGTTTTCTTTTCCAAAATTTGAGTACTATATTGGCGAATATCTTTAGTTAGAATCGAAAATGAAAATTGAGAAAACCGTCCTGGGAAGACCAATGCTATCGTAGGAAAGTTAAAACCTTCCCTTTTACTTCGTATTTTTTGGAGTTTCTTGTCCGGAAAATTGCCAAATTTTGTGCGAAATTGAAATTGAGAAAATGCATGGTTTTAGTAAAAAAGTGACTTTTCACGCCATTTCAATCTGTCCTCTTTCTCAAATCAACTTTATCTTGAACTTCAAATTGAGTATGTTGTACAAGTGATCAAATGCCATGTTATGTACTATTGAATCAAAAATCTTTTCTCTAACTCCATAACTTAAGAAGAAATGAAATTTCATCTTGTCTAATTGAGCGCTTTGTTTACATTTCGCAAATATTTTTTTCGTTTTTCCCAAGATGCGTTCTCGCAAAGTCATAAAACCACACGCGGACGCTACATTACGCAGCAAAAATTCATCGCGCGACGCGATGGTGCGCCTTGCGCCGCGATGGTGCGCCTTGCTTAAATTCCCGCCGTTTAAGACCATGCGGTTTTTGTGACTTTAATGTCAAATAGCTGTTTTAAATCGCAAAAAATACAGCTCAGGATTGTCCTGCAGTGGAAACCTTTGTTGGTAAACTTAGAACACAGTTTGATTTAAATCGGTTTTTCAAAAATCAGAAATTCGTGTAAAAACAAAAGCACCAGGTTTGACACTACCCTTAAATTATTATATGTCGGCTACACCTTTTTCTTTTTTTTCTTTTTATTAACCCTACTCATGTGTAACACAATTTTGTACTGATTTCCATCATGATGTTGTCCTTGATCTGTGATTTGTATGGTTGAAGATTACATGCAATTAACTTGTTCAATTGCATTCTGTGAGGAGTACAACACGAGAAGTTGCATTATTGGGATATTTCAAATACGGACAGTGTATTAATGTTAGGCCCCTTTGGAAACAACTCTCTTTTATTTTCTCGTCGCCCGCCCGTTGTTGATTTTTGGCCGCGTTAGGCACCGAAAATTTAAAATCATTATTTTGAAAAATTCTGTTCAGGCAGCACCTTTTCAGTCGATCTTGGAATTTTTGGTAGAAAACCTGTCTCGAAAGTCTCAGAAATTGATGTCCCTAAAAGACCCAATATTTTTGTATTTCCCATCATCAGATCCCCTGGAAGGTTCATTTCCACTGTAACAAATACAACCGGGGTGTAGCCATTGCAACACACGGCATATCGGAGATATTGAAAGTATCGACTACGCTAATGAACCTATAAAGCTTTTGTTTTCGTATATCGTTGTATATCGTTCGAATGGTACGGACCGTATATCGTCTCTACAAGATTAAAAATGCAACAAATGACATGAAAAAGTGCATTACTCTCGAAAAAGTTGAAATAAATGACATCATGCAAATATGAATATGAAATAGTGCCCATCATTATGGGCTGAAAAAAATGTGACCGAAACCTCATAATTGAGTTTCAAGGGACCTTATGTATTTATTTACTGTGACTTCAATGATTTACTTTTGGCTCAATATGAAACACTTCAGGTGATGGCATCTTATGTCTCCTTGGTGACCTCACTGCTTAATACTTTTTAACTGGAAAACAATGTAGATTACACTGATACATCTTTTCTAATGAAGAAAGCATTGTGGGATAGTTAATTGGGAGGACAGTGTTACATTACTTACAATGATTTTTGACAACTGTCAGATTAAGTATGGGCGTATGGTAATGGTATAAAACAATGACTTTTAGCTAACTATAACTTGAAACAATTGGGGCATCTGGTAGCCAGACAAGAAATGCATTGTGGGATATGATTGCATGGGGTTTCACACGTCTTATTCCTATGGGAAAAGGTACTGAATTTGCATTAATCGTTAATTTGCCATATCTCGAGAACGGATTAACTATCGACAACCATTCCAAAATCATTTTTGATTCTTCAAATGAGTACTTTCAAGTCACTGCTTTTCAAGTCCTCTTTGGAACCATTCCAATTTTAAGTCCTGCCTACCTAGATATATATTTGTCTCCAATAAATAGCGTATTGGGTTAAAATTATGTATAAATATCCAATAAAAAATTCCCCAAAAAACCCAAAAATGGGGGGGGGGGTGGGGGGTCCCTCGAACTGAGACACAAAAAGAGCAAGGATCATGGATGCCAGTGATGATAAGGATGGGCGTACCGATGCTAGCGTGGGACCGCGACTAGAGCATGGGCGCACAGAAATTTTTAATGTGGCATAAGGGGTGTCTCGGCATTTTCAGTAATGCATCCCTGCCGATCAGCACCGCAGAGCCAGCACCACAGCCCCCGAGAGGCACTTGAAATTCAGGGACCACAGGGCCGCCCGGTGTGTTATAATATTAATTAATAACTGTTCTTTTCGTGCACTCACATGTTTTGTGACCGCGAACTGAACTTCAAGAGGGGGGAGCAGGAAGTTTGAGGACGGGTCAAGTTTTTTTTTTTTGTTTTTTTTCGCCACCATTTGGCGGCAAGTTTTTTTTTTTACAACTTCCCTGTTTTCTGCAACATAGTTGGGTGGGCCAAGTTTTTTTTTACTCATCAAGTGCGTAAGAGTTTGTTTTTTTTTTTTAAAAAAAAAAAAAAGTCAAGTTTTTTTTCAAAAAACTTCCTGCTCCCCCCCTTGAGTCTAATGGTGCGTCCTAACACAACACTGCTCTTTGGTGCTGGTTTTTTAAAAACTGGCTCTGTGTTGGCTGGTTTTAATAAGAACGCCTGTGGTGCTGTTTTATAAGACAAGCTCTATGGTGCTGGTTTTAAGAGACTGCTCTGTGGTGCTGGTTTTATAAGACCGGCTTGGTGGGCTGGTTTTATAACACTGGCTCTGTGGTGCTGGTTTTTTAATACTGGCTCGTGGTGCTGCATTTTATAAGACTAGCTCTGTTGTGCTGGTTTTTTAAGACGGGCTCTGTGGTACTGGTTATATAAGACTGAAATCTGTCCATTGAGCTTTTAAACAAAGATACTGTTAATACTGATGCACGTGATTTACGTCTGAGTTTTGGGAACAGGGACCCTGGGCGCATCCCTCCAACCAGCACCGCCGAGACACGGTATTAATGAATATTAATAAAACAAATGGGCGGCCCGTGTGCTGAATTTCACGGTGGCCTATCGTTGGCATCTGTGGTGTGGCTTGCGGTGCGAATTTCAAGTGCCTCTCGTGGATCTGTGGGGCTGGCTCTGCGGTGCGAATTTCAAGTGCCTCTCGTGGCTCTGTGGTGCTGGCTCTGCTGGTGCTGATTTCAAGGCTCTCGTGGCTCTGGGTGCTTGGCTCTGCGGTGTGGTGTCTGGTTGGAGGGATGCCGACCCACATTTTTGAGCACAAAAAAATGAAATAGTGGGATTCATTTCGTAATTGTATATAATGAGAAATAGAATTGTAGCGCACTGGAGAACTGCTATTTCAGAGCAAAACCCCAACCGTTTTTGATCATTCGACTTGGGAGTTGCTAGTGCACAAAATTGGTAAAGATGTACAATTCCAGTGCTGATTACTTAGATATAAAGGATGAGAGGAATAAAAGAAGAAGATCGCACAGTTGGTGTAAAAGTATTGCGGCAATGTATCAATATACAAGATTTTTTCTGATAGGTCCTCTTTCGCCACTGTTTCAATGGCCGTAAAACCCAGTCTGAATGATTATGATATTTATATCCGAAGTGTTCGGTAGCCGTATACGGCTACCAACCCCAGGGTTCGGTAGCCGTATACGGTAAAATTAGCCCGGGAGTGTTTCGGTAGCGTACGCACCATCCTTAAGGAATCGTACAAATTACAAAAAACATCAAGAAAAGCGCAAGCCGGGGAATGAGTTATTTGATCTTGGGCAATTCGACTTCAAAAAAATAAGCCAAGTTTTCCCTCTTTATGAAAAACAATATGCATGGTAGTAGACAAAAACAAGACACAGATTAAACTGAAAGTGTTTAAAATATTTACCCTACTCTTGTCCAAAGAATTAGACTTGCACCACTGTTATTTTGTAGAATAACCAAGTATTGCTTTGACGGGCATGGTATCGCTCACACCACGGCACAAAGAACTGTGGGAGTTACCTAATTTGCATATCAAAAGAGTTTCAATTGAGTGAATCGAAGGGTAGCTTGCTTCGTGCAAGCTTCCTAAATTATGAAGTTATTTTACCTGAAAAAAATAGTAGAGTATAAAAAAAATCTTAATTTGAAGCCAGAATTTTTACTTTGGGGCACATCTCGGTAAAATGCGGATTACTCTACGTGTAAAAACTACAAATTGGGCAGGCATCGAAGAAGAAACAAAAAACACTACAGAATATAGTTATAACAGATTTAAAAATAAGCGATATGTATGTAAATCCACGCAAACCTAATCCGAGGTTGCTCTGTGCTTTTTCCGCTACGATAGTCCCTTCTATCTCTCTCCACTAAGGTAGGTTCGGACGACGTGCAACGCTATGGAACGAGCTACGGAAAACTATAACTCGTCTTCAAAAATATAATCAAGAAATATAGCGATGAGTAATTAGCGCCCATTAACAAATCGGTTTTTTTTTATTGTCTTGATGATATATGCAGGCGAATGTGTGTCTCCTTATTAAACATTTGTTGAATTTCATGGGCAGTGTTAATTCCCGTCCGAATACCAACCATGCAGCATGTGCTTGGGAGGTTCAGCATTGTGAGGGAGGTTATGAGTGATAATATTCCATATTTTAGAAATATGTGCCAAGTACAATGTAATCCATTCCGTTTTCAGGCATTAAACAAACTTCAGCAATGAAAGAATACTATAGGCCCTAGAGTGTCCATATAGTTCAATTTGTTTCTTTTTTATTTGTATGGTTGAATTGGTTTCCAAATTTTGAGACTCACTTGTGTCAAGAAAAAAGTACAAAGTATCGCGCAATAGAATAAAAAATAATCCTTAAAATGTAAAAAAAAAGTGTGGAAAATCGCCGCCGCTGCATTAGAGCTATGAGCTAAATCTAATTTTAAAAGCCTATGGGCGAGGGACAACAAACATGTTTTATTGATTTATTTTTTATTACTTCGCCTTGTATAGACAATTCATAAAATAAATAATTTGCAGGGAAATAAAAGAGAGATAGAGAAAAGAATGTTATGGTCAGTGCAGTGTCGTGTTTTATTTTTATGCGCTTTGTAACCTTCGGATAAAAGACTTTACAAAACCACTTGTATTGTTTATAAGTGAATTTCTTTAATAAAAGAAAATAAATGGCGTACTCTAAAAGAGCTCATGAATTAGTTATGGTTCTCGTTTGAAGGAACGGTTTTAAATGGAAGAGAACAAAATAAGTCGCAACTCATATTTTTCTAGTGTTTGCATATTTTTCACTAACATATGTTTATAAAAAAATAAGCATACAATTAAAATGTTATACACATCCTATGGTGATGAGAGGAGTTGCAACAGCCACATATTTTCCTGATAAGCAATCGTCTTTGGCACCAACGGATAGATAGGGATCGCAAAGTCCGAAAACTATTGTGAATCCTAATTCCTAACTTAAGTCCCTACCCCCCCCCCCCCCCCCCCCCCCCCCCCCCCCCCCCCCCCCCCCCCCCCCCCCCCCCCCCCCCCCTCTAATTTTCACATTTTATATTACCTCCTTACGAGGAAACCAGAGCCAGCCTACAGACCCGTCCCCAAACCACGACGATTAAAGCCAACACCACAGCCCGCGCACCAAGATTCCAAAACCATCACCTGAACAACTGCGTTCCCCACTGATCTGTCACGTACATTACACCT
Source organism: Ophioderma brevispina (assembly GCA_023653785.1). Lineage (NCBI taxonomy): Eukaryota > Metazoa > Echinodermata > Ophiuroidea > Amphilepidida > Ophiodermatidae > Ophioderma > Ophioderma brevispina. The sequence goes on from JAMKCH010030364.1 coordinate 8,137, forward strand.
CTGACTACTACACATTTACTTCAGAAGCTCAAGCCTGACGTTTTAATCTTGGTGACTCAATCCCCCAATTCACCCTTAGTCGGGAGAACGTATGTCCACGTCGCTTGAAAGTCCTAAATCTGTGCATCCCTGGTAGCAACTTAGAACTCTGGATAAAACTGGCACCTGTCCTTATTGAAAGAGCACATCCCTCACAGTAATTCTACCTGTGCACCAACACGTGAAAAATTGGTCTCCCCAACGAGTTCCTTCGACCTTATTGTTGAACTTGCGGCAAATGATCACCCAACATCACCCAACATTCCTGAGGGAATATCATCGCTAACTGTTAGGATCCAGCAGGAAATCAGCTTGGCGGAAAGAATTGAAAGCCAGACTTTTTGATAATATGTTCAATATTTTCCTGGACCTATATAGATTAACATTAACATTGAACTTGCCACATCTTTCACGCGATGGCTCACCTCACAGAAGTGGATAAAACAACTGGCATTTTTTTTTTTGTTGAACTACAATTTCTTTTTTCAGGTATCTACTGACACGAATCATGACCACATTGAACTTGAAAAAAGAACTTAACATGTGTGCATTAATTATGTTTGATTTAATGTACACCTACTACAAATATACAAGGCACGAATAATTCCTGTAACTCATACAGATGGTTATGTAAATTTCATATGGTCAACAAAAACTTAGGGGGCATGATTATAGCCTTCAGTACATAATCTTACAAAAGATAGTTTCAATCAGATCATATTCCAAACTTAAATGCTTTAAACTCTGTTTCATATTCATGTCAACACCTTTTCCTGATAATACATGTATGTGGCTATTTGTTTCTTGTAAAATAAGCCCACAACAGCATGTAGTATCATGCATTCAGTGCTCTTTATCTTTTCATGCGGACAAAGAACAGTCTTGAATGAGAAAAAATCGAGGAAGAGAGGAGAAAAGTGGTTGTAACAGAACAAGAAGAGTAAGTTAAGGTAACGGATATGTGGAGCTACAAGATGTCAAGGGGTAGGTGGGATGATGGGGAACTGAGGGGTCGGGATTAATTGTGTAACTATGATTTATATGCTAACAAATACTGGTGTAATCCTGTTTCTATAGGACTGCCTCAATGTGCTTCCTTTCTGTGATGAACCATTTATTGATCTTAACTGTTCACTTTGCAAGGGGATTAAAGATCACACACCTCAATATTCATAGCTTAATACACAAAGTTTTGGATTCCTTAATATCTTTCTTCACAGAACAATATTGATGTTCTCTGTTTAACTGAATACTTGGCTTTCCAGTGATCTTGATGAACAGTGACTTAAAATTGCTGATTACTATTTTTGTAGAATTGATAGAAAATAGTTCAAAATCATGGTGGTATTGCTGTTATATTAGGAGTGTATTAACTTCAAAGAAATCAGTGATCTTCTCATTAATGATGTGGAATCTTTGTGGATTGAAATCAATCTGCCACAAAACCAAACCAATAATTCTAGGGCCTGGTCTATCGTGTTCTTGATGCCTACAGCTGACTATGTTGACAAAATTGTTATGTTCAAAATTGTGCTTCTATTTATGATGACTTATTATTGTAGTCACTTTTAATGTGATATTTGTAAATCGTTCTCCAGCTAAAAAAGTATCTATATTTCTAACCATTCACAGCTTACTCAACTGATTAAATGACTCTTCCATACACGCATTACTGAAAAAGAGTAGACACTTATTGATCTTGCCTTTGTGTCTCGACCAGAAAACAATTTTATACCTCTGGTGTGTTCACAGTGCTGGGTATTATGATCATTCCTTTTTATGTTGTTCGGAAAATTTTTTTTGACATACGCAGATTAAGCCATCTCCTAAAATCTTTACTCTAAGGACAAGATCATATAAAAATTTTAATGAGAGTGACATTGTGAATACTAATAGGAAATATTTAACGGGTCAAGTTCATACTTGTATGTGTGATATTGCTTGGAATATTTGGAAAGAAGATTTATGTTGAAAGCCTGTGATGCCCAGCGCCCGTCAGGGTGAAAAAAAACGTAGATTGAAAGGATTCAAACAGAATGGATCACTAGTGAATTTCTGACTGCTTGCCAAAGACTGTGACCTATTTTTTTTCGATAGAGCTCATAATTATGTCCCCATGTTGATTGGCAGATGGCAAATTTTATCGCAATAAAGCCAACAAGATGCGTCACTTCTTAAAAAGAGATTCTATCTGCTTCTATTGCTGAAAATGCTAACAACTTCAAAAAAATATGGTTCTACTCTCTTTTCAAAAAGCTGTTACCCGAAACAAAGCATCATCTACTTCCAATTCTGTTAGACTGATGATGGTTTCAAATCTTCAGCTAAAGATACTTTGCTAATGCCTTTAATAACTATTTCACTTGATTGGTTCTTCTCTTGACCAATAAGTTTGATGATGCTCATATAAGGCAGACAGCCACATCACCTACAAATAATTTTAATCGTACTTGGATTAATATTTGTTTTCTGAATGTTTCTCCAAAGGTTGTTATAAGCAAATATGTGATATGTCTAATAATAAGTCTCCGGGATTTGATGCTTTCAGTTGTAAAACTTACTAAAAGCTGGCTGCTCCTCTATAAGGCAATTTCTCTTGCTTTATTTGCAAAACCTTTCCCTTACTACATCGGTTTTTTCCGGCAGAATGGAAAAAAAAGCCAAAGTACCCCTACTATTAAAATGTGTGACGAAAAATCAAATGTGGGGAACTATGGACCTATTTCCGTTCTGCCACTTTTTCTAAAATCATGGAAAGAGATGTTCACAATCAATTGTATTCGTACCTTGTTGCCAATGGCCTTCTCTCTGAAAACCAATCAGGTTTTTCGTGCTAATCATGCCACAGCTACTACCTTTGCTTATTTTCAAGGATTTTATTTTGAAAAATAGGATGAAGTTCGTGCACAGGGGCAAATTTTTCCCTTTGACCTCAGAAAGGCTTTGACTGCGTTTAATCATCTCTTCTCATTGATAAACTTTCACATAGGGTAATTAACTGGCCTGCCACTTACAGGGTTCCGATCCTATCTCAGTGACAGAACTCAGGCCCAGTCCACCATTAATTCTACTCTTTCTGACTTCACACAATCAACATTGGAAATCCCCCAAGCTTCTATACTTGGCCCTCTTCTTTTATCATTTTTTTGTCAATAATCTTTCAAATAGTGTTTAACTGTGAATGTTACTATTGTAAATGCTGATGATACAACACTTCTTTGTCTCAGAACAATGCCACACACTCTCTGAATTTGAAACTTCAATCAAACTTAACAAAATTTCTAAATGGTTTGATGATACCAACGTCCATTTGAATGCCAAGGAACGTAAATGAGATTTTCAAACGGTTATTTATAACCTTTTTTAAAAAACTTCAAAATGTTTTCTCTGCACTTATTGATACAATTGACAGGGTTGACCAGTTTAAAATATCTTGGTGTAATTTTTGATCCTCCGATGTCCCCTTGTGTGATCATATCCAATCAAATGTCGGCATGTATTTCAAACGTTGTTGTGTTTTACATAAAAGACTTAAATTTTAGATTCCAAACGATACTCTATTATGCCCCTTGCAAATTCAATTGTCCATGCCACTTTTGACTATTGCATCCCTGTCTGGTTCTTAACTGTACTACCGATCTTATGAACACACTTCAAATTATTCTTCAAAATTATTAGCTCTCATAATTTTATCAGCTGACATTAGAACTCCTGTTTAAGACTTGATGTGGTACACTGCAGTGGAAAACAAACTTAAATGAATCGGTTTTGTAAACAATTCTTTAATGCTTATTTTTAAATGCTCAAGGTCTTGCCCCCCCAGGTTACCTTTTCCCTCAGTCCTTTTATGCACTCAGGTTCAATTTTAAGGGTACCAGAAGTCCCAAACCACAAACTCCCTTGTGTAATGAACCACCTGGGAACCTAATGCGTGAAAGTACGTTTCCAATATGACACCCAAAATATGGAAAGTCGCTTCCTTCTGATATCCGCTGTACAACTACTACTACAATGAGTTCGATCGTCAGCGTTAAAGCATCTACAATTTTTGTAACATCCCACATAGCATAGTTTGTACTACCTGTAGATTCTATATGTTCATTTATACTCCATTGCTTATTTGATTTTGTTCTGTGGTTAGTATTTTTTTATCTTATTTAATGTCTGTAGAGAGTTCATTCTGTACAATGTTGTCTATATGCCGGGCCTCCTTGGAAATCAGTGCTCTTGTCAATGAAGGGCTGCCCTGCCTAAAGAAAGTTTTTAAAAATAAATAAATTAAATAAATAAGATCCTCAAAGATGACATTAATACCATGTTTTTCATGTGTGGAACTGGGGCCAGGACCATATATCTTTTGTCTGTTCATTTGCAGTGACTACTGAACCCAGCCCGCCCAGGTGTTCCCTGCCACAAGGTTAGAGAAAGTTGACAAGGACACTTATAAGAAAGAGGCCACTCTTGGGCTACTAGCTTGAACCAAGATTGGATGGGAAAAGACCCTGACCATCGTAAAATACATAACAGGATCAATGTTGAAAGGCTAAGCTAGACGCTTTCCCCCAACAAGGCCTCTACACCGCAAAAAATCCCCACAAGTTAATATTGTTTGTTCTGGTGAATATATGATTCGTTACAGAAACCTGCAATATGTTGTTGTAGTTTGTGGTATTGATCTTATCATTGACATATAAAGTGTGGTAAATTCACGACCTCCGCACCCTACCCGCGCCCATTTAAGCCTATAACACCAAGGTTTCCCTGGGCCCGCAACTTCACTTGGCAGCCCTTTCCTTGTGCCTATGGTGCAGCTTTTTGTTTATTCCTTGGTATATTGTAGTATATGATGAGTTACTCCAATTTGGTTAGTTATATTTAGAACTACTAAGCATACACCACATATACCACAATCAAATTTTGTTGGTAGTTTGTGGTCTATGGAAGTGCAAGTATGATGAAAGTTGTGGTATATTGTGATCTGTAGTACCTCCTCACAATATAAAGCCTGCAGTGTTAGGGTATAAACGTGGCCTATGTTTACATATGGTATGTTTTTTTTAGGGTGAACATTAGCAAAAAATACTAAGAATACTATGCAAAATCACCTCAATATTTTGAGGATACTACTGATGTATAGTGTACAAGAGTGAAACAACTCCCTGTCTGGGGATGGGTGTTTTCAGTGGGAGAACCACAACAAGGATACCCCAAAGTATACAGATGGATTATACAGACAGTTAAAAAAAAAAGAAATGATACAACAAAATGCTCATTCCAACTGATAGGAGGAACAAAACAATACAAACAAAATTGACGGGTATAACAAGCCAAGGATGTTATGGGATGCTAGCCCTTTCTTGTGGCGTGTACCATGTAGGGGCGTTGACTTTGGTTTTCTGTATGCATTTTACTTACATATTGATGTTGTGTGTGGGTGTGTTTTTGTTGTAGCTAAGTAGTGATTTGTGCTGGGAGGTGCAAGATTATGTAACATACTAAAACTAGGTAACTTGTAACCGAAGCCGCTAAGGTATCTGGTTAATGCTCATTTTTCACAGTTTCACCAGTGGGCCAAGAATATCTCCAAGACACAAACTTACCAACAGGCTCTCCTATCGGTTTTGCGATTTCTACGTGTAGTTATGATGGATCTGAGTAGCGAGTGGAATAACTGTGTACCACTTTGTTGAATTTGACAGGACCCCCGATTGGTTGTCTGCATGTCATGTTCACATTGCTCCCAGAGAGTGCAATAATCGCTAGACCTGTTGAACCCAAGCAATTATGAATAGGAATTGAGTTGCTTCTGAACAAAGAGAAGAATGTGGCAGCTAGAAAAATGATTAGGCACATTGGATAATCACATGTCAGCATGTAACTTGCAACCTATAGGAGAAACTTTAGGACTACTCAAAATTACATGCAGAGATTACTTGAACACTGCGCAGACATATGTCGCCAGAGAGACAAACGCATTTAGTCCGGGTGCCGGCCAGTTTACTTAGAAAATATTACTATAGTTTAGTTTATTTGTGGATTTGGCTTCCTAGATCATCCATTATAAGAACAACTGCTGACACTCCATCCGCATTGAGATTTTAGATATTCGTAAAAAACAAATGGCCGCCAAAAGGCCATATTTTAAGCGAATATGTACCAAGAAGGTTGTGCTTTTTTCTTAGTAAAGCAGAGGAAAAACATTAATATCTTAGGATTAATGGATCATAAAGACCAAAGCTTGTGCAAGCTTTCAAATGGCTTTAAAATTCAAAATTGTGACCAAAACAAAATGGTCCGCCAAAAGACCGCATTTTTGTGAAATATCCCAAGGTTTAGATTTTTGCCGATAGTAATAAGCTTGACAAATCTTAACTTGTTATGGATGGCACTTACCAGGGAACAATCCATGTCAATGAATTATATATTATTCCCAGAATATAATTAGTTCAGAATGGTGACCAAAAAACATGGCTGCCAAGGCCCAAAGGTCAGTTTTCAATTTAAAAAGCAGGCTGAAGTGTAAGAAGGTACATGGTAGAAGCATAGGAGAGGAGTAGTAAGGTGGGGGAGACAAACTAATAAAAAAACCGATTTCCTTTTTCCATTGCCGTCTTAAGAAATAAGTACTCAGTTGGCAATGTGCCTACTTATACGATTATTTGTTTATTTCTTCTTTAAATGGGTGTTAATACTAGATATCTAGACAAGAATAATAGTGGCCGTCCCGACAAAATGCAAACTTTGTTAAATAGTTTTATTTTTTCTCAGTAATTGTGCAGTTCTCTCTTGGCTAGGGTTTTCTTTTTGGTGTGATGTTCTTCTTTTTGGTGTGAGTCATAAATTAGAAATCATTCCCTGACTATAGGTTTCATTTTAATTGTGTTCTTTAACCCTAAAACGGCCCAGATGCAATGTGAGCCAACGAAAACGTGGTAACGGTCGAAAAATGTTTCTCATTTGCATCTCGCGTCGGCCGTCCAACAACTATTTTTGGTCTCGCAAATGACTCTCATTGCCACCTCATTGCATCTGGCCAGTTCTTACCGTAAAATGACGATGTTCTCGTTGCAGTCTGGGCCATCTTTATTACGGAAAATACGCGATGTTCCTCGTGGCATCTGGTACGTCTGGGGTCTTCCGGGAAATTTACGCGATGTTCCTCGTTGCACCTGGACGTCTTCCCGGGAAAATGATGTGATGCTTTTCAACCACCACTGCATTTGGGACGGTTTGCGCGCAGAAGGGGCAATGCTTTTCATCAGGCGTGTGACACTGTGTACAATGCCCATAAAATTTCCATATCGATGGTGATAGCGCACCAGTTTCATCAGCTATTTGTAATTATGCATAACGCATTCATGACGTAAACCGTAGCTACGTAGCGTAATAGCGCCACGCACGACGCTAACTTAAGCTACAGATTTCATTCATGCAGATCAGTGGCAGTACGCATCCATTATTTAATTTATTTATTTATTTATTTTGGATCCCGGTTTTCATTGGCATTCGCACCGCATGTTTCCCTCGTTTGCATCTGGGACGTCCTTTCCGGTAAATGGCCGCAATGTTCCCGTTGCATCTGGGCCGTCTTCCGGAAAATGACTCGATGTTCCTCGTTGCAATCTGGGGCCTTCTTCCGGGAAATTACCGCGATGTTCTCTTTGCATCTGGCCGTTAAGACTTTACGCTACTTAGTCCTGTGCCGGGAAAAACGGCCGAGAGCCTGAAACGCAAATTTTTTCTAAGTTGCATCTGGGCCGTTAAAAAAAAATAGATTGCACCTCGTTGCATTTGGAGCCTTGGTTCGGCAAAACTACCCGGGTCCTTTCTCTAGACAAAGTCGCCCCCTTTGAAAAAGTGCGTCATAGACGCAGAAACGCACTATATAATGTGAACCCTGAGGGTGGTTTCATATGAAAGAGTGAGACGTATGAATACTATAACAATTCAAACCCGGGGTGCTACTCCTAACATCTCTCACTTATGCTCATGGGGAGGGGGATTCAAACTTTCAAGATTAATATCTCCACATTGAAAATGTTTGTGACCCCAGGGTAGTGTAATTTAGGATGGGAAGTAACACTATTTGAGAACTTTGAGTTTATCTGCTGGTAAACTTTTTGGGGACAACCTGGACTTGCACAGTTGCCCTCTGGTGTCCTGCTTTTTGTCTTGCGGTTTTCGCGAAGCAGGCGAGACTTGTTGTTCGAGAACCTCCTTGTCCTTTTTTAAGCTGCTTCCACATTCTTCTCTTTATCCTGATGCTCTTTTCCTGTTTCCTCCTATATCATTGTGTGCTTTTAAGTTTGTGGTACTGCATTGCACTCATCTGTTCTCACTGCAGAGGATGGTTGTGTGACTTCAAGGTTTTTTGGATTGGTGGGTTGTGGGCCGCCAGCATACTGGCCGGACCACTTAGCAATCCGTTGGTGCGTGTGGTAATGTGTGTGTGGATTTGTGTGTGGATGTGTGGTTGTCACCATTGTTAATTTTTTTTAAATTGACCTCAATTGAAAAGTTTTCAATTGGAAACACCAAACTTCTGTCATAGTGCAC
>JAMKCH010030365.1:0-17812 GCA_023653785.1 Ophioderma brevispina
AATTCAATTTCTATAGTAGGTGAAATCATCTAGTTTTATATATGGTAATCCGTATCTTTGGTAGATTTTTCAATGCTGGTTGTAGAAAAATTCAAACAAAACGGAGTGTAAATCTTTTTGACTCACCCTGTACATGCAGAAGGCACTCAGCGTCACACCTAATTATAGTACACTTAGGTTCAAACTTTTGGGCGATGGCCGTCCAAGTTTTATATGTGCCAAAGGTTGCACAGTTAGTTACAGGTTTTTAAAGGGCCAACTACCTACCACATGTTCATTTATGGATATTAGGTTGGTTTTCTTTGGGTTTGGGAACAACTTATTGATGTGGCACAGGGTCAAGAATGCAACTTTCTGAAACAATGTGTCGCTATCTTCAGCGGTGATTGACAACCCGGTAGTGAAGGGTGGGACCATAGGTTGTCACAGAGATTGTGGGTACAGATCGATTCGTATCTAGTTGCGTTCAGATTCTCCAATGGAAATCAGGGTACGTTTTCTTTGAATTTGGGACGTAAATTGGGTTGGGCGCCGGAGCTCTATAATCGCCATTCGACGCGATAACGAGCCCGGGGTTGGCCCCTTTCGCGGAAGGAGTTTTGGGGTGGTGGGGTACCGGTGGTAAGGTAACAATGATAGGAATGAGTTAAGTTTCTCAAAGAACTACGATCAAGATTGGATGAGCTGAACTCATTCTTTAAGTGCAAGAATAGAATAGGGAATAAGGTCAGCCTTTTCCCTACAGAATCAAGATTGGAGGAGTTGTACCTCCTTCATCAAGTACATGAATAGAATAGGAAATGTGTTAAGCCTTTACTAAATATCAGATTGGATGAGTTATAACCCTCTTCATAAGTGCCAAAAATAGAATAGTGTATGAGGTCAGCCTTCACTAAAAGACCAAGTTTGGGGATGAGTTATACCTCACTCATAAGTTGGATGAGCTGAGTTAAACCCTTATAAGTGCAATTTAAGGAGGAGTTAAAACCGCATCATAAGTTGGAGAGTTAAACCTCCCTCAAAGTTGGATGAGTTAAACCTCCTCAAAGTGCAAGTAAGGAGGAGTTAAACCTCCCGCATAAGTGAAAAAAAATAGAATAGTGTTGAGTTCAGGCCTTCACTAAAGGGCAAGTTTAGATGAGTTATACCTCCCTAATAAGTTGGATGAGGTTTAAACCTCCCTCATATGTGCAATAAGGATGAGTTAAAAATCCCTCATAAGTGTTATAAGGACGAGTTAACCTCCCTCAAAGTGCAATAAAGATAGGATGAATTTCCAAGCCTTCAACAAAGAGCAAGATTGGATGAGATGCAACCTCCCTTCATAAGTTGGATGAGTTTAACCTCCCTCATAAGTGTTATAAGGATGAGTTTCAACCTCATAAGTGCATATAAATGAAGGAAGCTCAGCCTTTCCACTAAAGACGATGACTTTATACTGGACAGTTGACCGCCGTCATAATTATAGAATTTGTAATAGTTAATGATCATTAATTTTATGATTAAGTGCAAAGTTATATCACACTTTGCGTGTTGGAAATATTACGCATCAATAAGAATTGGGATTGGCCCATTTCGTTGTGGTGCAGGATTCCCCTCTCAGAGTCCAAGTAGAGTTAGCATACAGTGTAAGATTAAAAAAGTTAGATTAAAATTAAGTAAATAGCTGTATGGAATTAGATTAGAGTAGGTTAAGTGTAAGAGTTAGATTAAGAGTTTAGGTTGGTGTAATGTTAGCTAAGAGTTAGTTTTCGGTGGTAAAATTTATAGTAAGATATAGGTTTGGCGTAGAGTTAGATTGTGAGTTAGTTTTAGGTGTTACGAGTTAGATTTATAGTTTAGTTTAGTTTGTAAGAGATTAGAGAAGTCGTGGCTTATTAATGAGTTAGATTAGAGTTACGGTTTTAGGTGTCAGAGTTAGATAAGTTAGATTTAGGTGAAAGAGTTAGAGTAAGAGTTGTTTAGGTTGCAAGAGTAAGATTACGTGTTGCTTAAAGGTGTAAATTTAGATTAAAGTTAGGTTTAGGCGTAAAGTTAAAAGATTAAGAGTTAGTTTTAGGTGTACGAGTTAGATTAAGAGTTAGTTTTAGGTGTACAGTTCGATTTAGAGTTTAGTGTAGTTGTAAAGATTTTTAAGTCCTAGGCTTAGGTGTACGATTCGATTTAGAGTTTTATGTTTAGGTGTAGAGTTAGAGTTAAGTTTAGGTGAAAGAGTTAGAGTAAGAGTTAGGTAGGTGCCAGAGCCCGATTAAAGTGTTCTAGGCTTAGTGTAAGAGTTAGATTAAGAGTTTAAGTTTTAGTTGTAAAGTTAGATTAAGAGTAGGCTTATGGTAAAGTTATATTCGAGTTAATGTTTAGTTAGGTGTAGAGTAGATTAAAAGTTAGGTTTAGGTGTAAGAGGAAGGTTAAGAGTTTATTTTAGGTGTAGGGAGTTAGATTTAGGTGCAATAGTTACCAGTAACAGTTAATTAGTGCAAGATTAAGATTATGTTAGGCTTAGGTTTAAGAGTTAGAGTAAGAGTTAAAGGTTTTAGTGTAAGAGTTAATCACACTAAGAGTTTCAGTTTAGGTGTAAGATTAGATTAAGATTAGGTTTAGGTGTACGATTAATTAAGAGTTAGCTTAGGTGTAAGAGTTAGATAAGATGTTAATTTAGGTGTAGAGTTAGATTAAGAGTAGGTTTTAGGTGTAGAGTTAGATTAAGAGTTATAAGTGTAAGAGTTAGTTAAATTAAGGGTTTAGTGCAAGAGTAGCTTAAGAGTTATGTTTCGGTGTAAGAGTTTTAATTACTATTAGTTTAGCTAAGAGTAATTAAGAAAGTTAGTTTTAGGAATGTGATGAATTAGATTTAGATGTTAGTGTTAGTGTAAGAGTTAGATAAGTCGTCGGCTTAGTGTAAGAGTTAGATTTAGAGTTACGTTTGGGGTAAGAGTTAGATTACGAGCTAATTAGGTGAAAGAGTTAGAGTAAGAGTTAGTTAGGTGCAAGAGTAAGATTAAAGTGTGAGGCTTAGGTGTAAAAGAGTTAAGATAAGAGTTAGGTTTAGGTGTTACGAGTGAGTTTAGGAGTTAGGTTTGGGTGTAAGAGTAGATTAAGAGTAGGTTTTAGGCGTAAGAGTTAGATAAGAGTTAGTTTTGAGGTGTACGAGTTAGATTTATAGTTAGTGTTAGTTGTAAGAGTTAGAGGACGTCTTAGGTTAGGTGTTAAGAGTTAGATTTAGAGTTATGTTTAGGTTAAGAGTTAGATTAAGAGTTAGATTTAAGGTTGAAAGAGTTAGAGTAAGAGTTAGGTTTTTTAGATGCAAGAGTAAGAATTTTAATAAGTGTTAGGCTTAGGTGTTGTAAGAGTTAGATATAGAGTTAGTTTTAGGTGTAAGAGTTAGATTAAGAGTTAGGTTTAGGTGTGTAAGAGTGAGATTAAGAGTTAAGTTTAGGTGTAAGAGTTAGATTAAGAGTTAGGTTTAGGCGGTAAGAGTTAGCTTAAGATTAGGTTTAGGTTGTAAGAGTTAGATTAAGAGTTAGGTTTAGGGGCAGAGTTAGATTAAGAGTTAGTGTTAGTTGTAAGCTTAGATTAAGACTTAGGCTTAGGTGTAAGAGTTAGATTTAGAGTGTAGTTAGTTCAGGTGTAGGAGTTAGGTTAAGAGTTCGGTGTTAGGTATAGAGTGAGGATTAAGAGTTAAGTTAGTGTAAGAAGTTAGATAAGAGTTAGGTTTATTTGTAAGAGGTAGACTAAGAGTTGACGGTTTAGGTTGTAAAAGTTAGATAAGAGTTACAGTTTTAGGTTAAGAGGTTAGATGAAGAGTTTATTTTAGGTGTATAAAATTTAGATTAGGTTAAGATTTAGGTGTTGTGTAAGAGTTGAGTAAGAGTTAGGTTTAGTGAATGTAAAGAGTTGATTAAGAGTTAAGATTTAGGGAAAGAGTTAGAGTAAGAGTTAGTTTGGGGCAAGAGTAAGATTAAGTGTTAGGCTTAGGGTAAGAGTTAGATTAAGAGTTAAGTTTAGATGTAAGGTTTAGATAAGAGTTAGGTTTAGGTGTAAGAGTTAGATAAGAGTTAGGTTTAGGTGTAAGAGTTAGATTACGAGTTAGGTTAGGTGCAAGAGTTAGCTTAAGAGTTAGGTTTAGGTGTAATAGTAAATTAAGAGTTAAGTTTAGTGTGTAAGAGTTAGATTAAGAGGTTAGTTTAGTGTAAGAGTTAGATTAAGACTTCGGTTATGGTTTAAGAGTTATATTTAGAGTTATGTTTAGGTGTGGAGTTAGATTAAGAGTTAAGTTTAGGTGTAAGATATAGATTAAGCGTTAGGTTTATTTGTAAGATTGAGATTAAGAGTGAAGTTTAGGGGTTAAGAGTTAGATTAGAGTTAAGTTTAGGTGTAAGGTTAGATTAAGAGTTCGTTTTTAGGTGTTTATAAAATTTAGATTTAGAGTTAGGAGTTAGTGTTATTGTAAGAGTAGATTAAGTCTTAGGCTTAGGTGGTGTAAGGAGTTAGATTTAGAGTTATGTTTAGGTGTAAGAGAAGTGTAAGAGTTGGAGTAAGAGTTAGATTTTAGGTGAAAGAGTTGAGTAAGAGGTAGGGTTAGGTGTAAGGTAAGCTTAAGTGGTAGGGCTTGGTGTTGTAAGAGTTGATTAAGAGTTAAGTTTAGGTGAAGAGTTAGATAAGAGTTAGGGTTTTTTAGGTGTAAAGAGTTAGATTATGAGTAGGTTAGGTGTAAGAGTAGAGTAAGAGTTAGGTTTAGGTGTAAGAGTTAGATAAGAGTTAGGTTTAGGTGTAGAGTTAGCTTAAGAGTTAGGTTTAGGTGTAAGAGTAGATTAAGAGTTGGTTTGGGCGTAAGAGTTAGATTAAGAGTTTAGTTTTAGGTGTTACGAAGTTAGAGTTAGTGTTATTAAGTTGTAAGAGTTAGGATTAAGTTTTCGGCTAGGTGAAAGAGTGTAAAGAAGTTAGATTAGAGTTCTGGTTTAGCGTTGTTTAAGAGTTAGTTTCGTGAAAGAGGTAGAGGTGAGGTTTAGGTGCAAGATGTAAGATTAAGTTTTAGGCTAGGTGTAAGAGTTGATTAAGAGTTAAAGTGTAGGTGTAAGAGTTAGATTTAGAGTTGGTTTAGGTGTAAGAGTTAAGATTAAGGTTAGGTTTTTAGGGTAAGAGTTAGAGTAAGGAGTTAGGTTTAGGTGTAAGTATTAGATTAAGGAAGTTAGGTTATGGTGGTGTTTAAATTGTTAGGGTTAGTGAGGAGTTAGATTAAGAGTTAGGTTAGGTCTAAGAGTAAGATAAAGGTAGAGTCTAAGGTAAGAATAGAGGTAGGTTAAGAATAGAGTTAGATTAAGGAGAATAAGTTAAGAAAAGAGTTCACAGGAGTTAAATTAAGCATTAGGTACACGTTATAAGAGGTTAGATAAGAGTTAGGGTTAGTGTAAGAGTGAGTTTAGGAGTTAGGTTTAGTGCAAGAGTTTATTAAGAGGTTAGGTTTAGGGCCAAGAGTTAGAGTGATGAGTAGGTTTAGTGGTAAGAGTTAGATTTAAGGGGTAGGTTTACGGTTGTTGGAAGAGTTAGATTAAGAGTGGGTTTTGGTGTAGAGTTACATTAAGAGTGAAGGTTTAGGGTAAAGGAGTTAGATTAAGAGTTAGGTTTAGGTAAAGATTAAGAATCAGGTTAAAGATAGGTTAGGGTACGAATAAGGAAGGTCAGATTAAGAGTGAGAAAGCTCGAAGAGTTAGATAAGAGTAAGGTATAGGTAAGAGTTAAATTAAAGATTTAGGGTAGGTTGGGTAAGAAATAAGCGTTAGATAAAGTTAGGTTTGTTAGAGTAAAAGTTCGGTGAATGGTCAAGATAAGAGTTAGATTTAGAGTTGGTCCTCATAGTAAAAAGTATAAAAGTAAGATTTAGGTCGAGTTTTAAGCGTCAATATAGCTAAAGAGATAGGATCAGGGTTCAGAGTCAGTTTTAGCTTGGGTTAAGTGTGAGGTTCAATGTTGCCTCCCCTCCCCCTTACGAACCAATAGGGTTGAGGGGAACACTTAGGGCACCTAAAGTGAATAGTGAGTGTCAGGAACTGTTGTACATGCATATACATGTACATATAAGAGAAAGGTGACAATGTTATATTTTATTTGCAAAAAGTTCAGGAAAAAGATATTTAGTTACTATGACTCCACTAATTGGTAACATAAGATCAGAATAGACGACACTGGTCGCTTAACAAAATACTCAAGGACATGGTTCCGTGATCATGATTACACATGCACACACACCACACAAACACACACACACAACCTCTGTATGAGATGAATGGCCGTGTTTGCCTTTTAGGGTATTATTTTGCCGGAATCTGAGGCGTACTTAGTTGTCGATATATTTTTTCCCTAAAATGAATAGGTCGCTTTGGGATGATTCAAGTGAATACATGGGATGGGTGGGGTGGGGACACGCGCCCCGAGCGCTTGGGTGCTTGAACCTCCATACGTGTCCTCCATGAAGAATATTCTACCTCGAGTCTGACAGTGAGGTCAGACCCAGAGGGTAGGACATCAACATCCGACGTAAAAATAAGATAAGTGTAGTCTTTTTCAAAGATTAAAGGGCGCGACTTAAGTTGGACAAAGACTATAGCGGGCAGGCCTGGTCACTAATATTTAAATCTAAATGGTGAGGATAAGAGAGAGATTTTGTAATGTCACTGGCACTACCGAGGGCCGTAGGAAATGCACGTAAGAATTCATAAATATCGTTTGGAAATTACAAATGCCCAAATCGAGCAGATCGTGTCCGCCCTCCTGGACGATCCTTGGTGGTCGCAGGCTGAGACCGCAAGGCACATGAAAAGTATGCACCCCAACGATGCGCGCGTGCGAAATAGTTGTCTGAACGCGTTGCCATTGAGGGTTACAGTTCGTGCCAAGCGAAATGTGCTGTAGTGCAGTGGAATTATCTTGGCGCTAATAGCCGAATTCTGCCCATTGCCATGGCGCTTTTGCTTAGAATTACGAATGTTACTGGGGCTTCTTGACAGTTTAGTCCTCAAATAGTTATCACGACATGTAATGAATTCTAGAGTAGTCGTACTACATTCTAACAATGATAATAATGTCACAGCCATCATTGCAAGCAGCAAGCAGTTCAGTGATGACAGAAGTGAAATCAGTACTTACGTTTCAACAATATTGCAATCCCATGCAAAACATCCTCAGCAACAATTGTCAAACACAAGTCACATTCTTTTTTTTGAATAATGATACACATTGTACTTGTTTTAAAAAGAGGGAAAATCAAACCAAAGTATTACTGGAACTTTGAATGGATAAAACAAATTTGATTTGACGACCCTGGTATTTTTCAGATTTTTGGCCCACAGGCATATGGTACAGACACAATGGCATGTGAGGACCCACTTATAACGTGCCCTTGGATTCCACTCTGAAAAGAATGTCGTTCCCTTGATTTTGTTTGTTAAAATAAGCGAACTTGACGCTTAAATCATGATATCAAAGCAGAAATTCACAGACTATAATTGACACCAATTGTAATTTCTAAGTCCCAATAGTCGACAAGATATCGCCTAAAACGTGCGCGGATTAATTGTTTTTAAAAAGGAGTATTAGTATTACGAAGATTTTGCCCGAACTATATATTCAGTGGTGCCTCCAACCCCCCTGCCTATCCGGGTTCACACCAATATATGCCTCCATACACTTTGTATAGAAAATTCATGTTCTATTCTGGGGGGGGGATGACCTTACGATTCAGTAAATGAGAATTGCAGAGTTTGTTCGCAAAGCTTTCTTTTATAACACATATCCAAAAAGTGATACCACCTTTTCCGTATAAAATTTTGCAATATTAGAGATTATTGGAGGTTAGTAATCTTCGCTTCTAAAATTATCGCCCGAACCGGGAAAATGAACGTTATTGTGATATTGGCACAATACCAAAAATAAGCTTAGATCAAACACATTGCTTTCAGGAATGCGTCATTTAAGTGTAGGCCTACATGAGCGTAATACGGGTTACGCGGTACGCCCCGAATAGGCGTATGCACAAAATGAGGCAACGCGGCTCCAGACGATTCACGTTGCACCACCTGCGCAATGCTTATACGCTTGCATATGTGTACATATGCATCTGGGGTAAACATGCATGCGCGCGCGCCACACACACCTACAACCCACCCCAACCCCCCACACACAAACACAAACAAAATTTTCAAAATACATCCCCCAAACCAATCTATCTTAATGCTGATAAACATTGGGTAAAATTACATATTGCGTAATTTTCAGGCGAAAAGGCTAAAAAAACAGACATGGGCAGAAATTAGTATGTTATGAAAAGACATTGGAGACCAACAAAATTAAGAACCATCCACTAGAGAATCATATCTAATGTTGTTAAAATTGGCCTATGCGCAAGACTCAATTGAAGGAAAGATAATGAATATTTATGAAAAAGACAAAGCTTTTTTAATACGCCGGTCTTGATATTGACGGACGATTTCGACGAGCAATTGGTTGAAATACCGTGATACAAAAACTTATATACTAAACTATCAATTAACGCTTTTACAGTCTCCAGATGATAACGAGAGCCCTTTCATTGTGACAATCCCGGATATTACTGTTAGCACTGACGCCGGTGTACCAACTGCAAACGTTACATGGAATATACCTACCGTACATGAAAATTCTGGCAGATTCACGCTGACATCCGATTATACGCCAGGTGATTCTTTTCCAATAGGTGTCACCAATGTCACTTACACAGCGGTAGACCCGTCTGGAAACAATGCATCTGTTATGTTTGCCATTACCGTTGAAGGTAAAGAAAAGGTTCAATCAATGTTCAACATTTTCAGATTAAAGGGAAACATTTATTTAAGAGATTTAGACATAGTTTCTTCACGAATGGAAAGACCTATCTTCAGATCATGCCATCGTCCTGATTTTCTGTTGTGAGACTTTTTTTTCAGAAATGATATTCAATATTCGTATTTATTGACAGGAACAATCCGAGTTAAAGCCACTATCAGTATTTTTTTCAAATTAAAAATGCCCATTTTATCTCTAAATTGCTAAAGTTAGGTCGTATCAACAACTTACAGTATTACAGTTCCTTATGAAAAACAGACACCAAAGCATTATAAATCGGTCTTGAAGATGCCATTTACGGCCATTTACGACTGTTTCTAGACTTAAAAAGTCGGATACCGACTTTTATTAGTAAACAACGCATAAAAAATCGTCACTGCTTGAAAAATACGACGTGTTAAGCTTATCCACTTCCAGGGGTTTTTAATAAAACAATTTCCAATACAACCGTGAAAAAAATGGACGCCGATGAAAAATAGGGGCGCGATTTGTTTACATTTTGAAACAAAATCGCTGATAGTGGCTTTAAATAACGAATACACTGAGTTCAGCCATGTAAAACAAATGTAGCTAGCCGACTGATATTGCAATGTTTGTTCCTCCGCGTGGTAAGATCCTCCCAGTCAAGACATCTAAGTATTAAAGTAGAAAAGGCGTAGAATGTGCTGGCCTGATTGTTAATATTCAAAAGAGCTTTATCACCTCATGAGGATATTAAAGCAAATGACATTTGTTGCCTGTGCCTGTTACAGCTAAAATGGAAGTAATGTTATTGGACATTCACCATTATTTTTCTTTGGTCTTTATAGACACCGAAAAGCCAGTCATCAACCATAACTTTACCAATTTGATTGTTTATACTGATCCTGGTTCAGCGCGTGTTAACGTTTCATGGAATCGTCCAACAGCAAATGATAATTCTGGTTCAGTCAGTCTGGAGGCAGATTACAATCCTGGCGATTCTTTCCCAATCGGTGAAACAGCCGTGTCCTTTCAAGCTATAGACCCTGCTGGAAATATTGCAACAGTCACGTTCAATGTCACCGTCAAAGGTAATGGAAGTATTAATATACACAAAGACAATAAAGGTAAAGGGATACATGTCGCTGTAAACGTGCTGTAAATGGTATACCTCAACTTATATATGACACTTCTGAAAAGAAAGAGTCACTCTTTTACATTTAGACTGACTTTGTTATGGCCTGCAGTTGCTTTTTTTCAAACTAAAGGTTTTATGGAAGGTCTATCATTGTAAGAAAACACCTTTCTATTCTCTATTCCTGGCAATTTTTCATTAACTATTCCTTTTTCAACTAAACTTGCTATAGATTAAACAGAATACGAGTAACAACCTATCCTGTCTCTATTCAATTGAGTAAACAACAACCTTTTGTCAATGTAAAATAAAAAGTTTTAATTGCTGTTTAACGACTTCTCCTTTTATGATTGTTCGCATCGCTCGTATGCATGTGCTTCGCTTTAATTAACTTTGCTTCACTTTTGATCTATTCCTGTTTACTAGATACCGAGAAGAAACCAGTCATGGCCAATAAATCTTCCGGATATAATTGTAAATACCGATCCTGGTTTACCTTTTGCTAAGATTACATGGGGAAAACACCACAGAAAGTGATAACTCTGGTTCCGGCACACTGACAAGTAGGCAAAAACCCAGGGGGAAGGAAATTTCCCTGTCGTGAAAATGTGATTAATACTATTGTGTATACAGCAATTGACTCAAGTGGTAACGTTCAAACGGCAACGTTTGTAATCAGAGTAGAAAGTACTTAAATGTTTTTAGTTAATCAATTCTTGAATGATAAATTTTATGTGATATGAAGATTGGCCGTTTGAATCGTACCAGCAGGCATTTGTATGTTCAACACAAATGCCATCGTTTCAATTCGATTTATAACCCTCGGTCTACCGAAGGGGGGTGTGGTTACACCCTTTTGTGCCAAATTAGTTAATGTTAATTGTCAATTGACCTGTTCCGATCCTTTCATCCAAAAACAAACATCCACCGGGGTTATAGGTAATAGGAAGGGTGATAAAAAAGTGATGGATGGGGGGGGGGGGGGTGGCAACACAACACCCACCCCTTAGGAAGAGAAGAGAAGTCGAGAAGTTATCCAAACATACACTGCCTAAAACAACACAGGAAACATCAAAGGCACCTTGATTTTGGTACAATAGATAGCTATGGTCCTCCTCTTTCCATGATACCAGAATGAGTACCAAAATGCCTAGAATTACGTCACAATGACGATCATAAAGTTCGCATGTCAGCAAAACTGCCATTCCATAGCACACCCAAAGTGTGAAAAATTCAATTTTTCGTCATAAAGGTTCGGAATATTCGATTTTCATGCGGTTTTTGATTTACTTTATGGGAACTTACTAGTTTTATATTTAATGACAGCATTTTAGAGCTATAGCTAATGGTGTTTGGTCGCTTAAAATTGCGAAATATCAATTTTCCACCCTATATCGTATTTTTCGAACTTCCTCAAATATGGACGTCATGGTGACCGTTCTAAATGAGATGTGTTGGTACCTTATTTTTGGTTACCAATGGAAAGAGAAATTCTAAGGATCCATTTGGGTACCAAATTTACAGGAATTAGGTGTTAAGTAACGAAAATAACAGGAGGGTGGTAACACCCCCCCCCCCCTTCGGGAAGTTTGTTACAAAAACAATGGTACTCAGGTAGACGAGGGTTAACGTCAAAATAATCCGATATTATCCCATACAACGTCGGCACACCTTACGGCATTGAAGATAACATGGATCTGTTACAGTATGATATGATCAACACAAAACAGGGAAGCAGCTTTTATTTTTTCACAGCAATTCCCTGCACCATTTCACAACTATCTTTGAAAGGTGATAATTATTTTGTCGGCGTCCCAAATTCTCTTTGTTTAATCATCTAGATGGTAGAAGCACCTGAAATCGAAACATCTCCGACGATTAACCACGGACACGACTCTGGTCTCCCACAACTGCCAATGTTACCTGGAATGAACCTACTGCAATTGATAATCGGGATATGTAATCTTTATGCAACTACATTCCGGGAGGATACTTTAATGATAGGTGATATGAAAGTAATTTAACGTGGCAATGGATCCCTTGGAAACAATTATATCAACCCAGTTGTCATCACTTGAATGGTAAGCGGAAATTGAGATCTGGCGGTTCTAGAAGGAGGGCAAATATGAGAGACGAAGTAGGTACTTTGAAATCCAAAACAAGGAGAGGAGAAATGTATATCTAGGCATGATTGTGTGGAATTCATTTTCAACGGGAGAATATGATTATAATTAAAGAGGATAGCACTAAGTTTCGATTAATATAGTTCCCTGGGTCGATATGAACGACCAACCGAAAAATCAAAGGTGTGCGATGAATGGATAGTAGAACTTGGAGGGATTATTATAGTTGCCTTTACAAAACGTCACCGTATTCTAAGTTTCAAAAAGCGCAATGCCACACGCATTACTCTGACAATCAATTTTCTTACGTAAATATTAAGACCTTAGAATGACACTGGTAGTTTTGCTACCAGACCAACTAAACAGAGATTTGGCTGATGGAATTTCAATATTTCAAACCCGCAGCAGCGATTTCCTGATATATCATCATACGGATTAAAGCACAAGAACGCTATTAGTGTACACGAGTATAATATATTTATCAAAGATCTGTTCAGATCATCGGCAATTCGAATTTCTTCGTCCACACGTTGTACCATATACTAATGCCTTTGTCTTCATGAAAACGCTTGTCTTGGCTCGTGAGGACTCCAACGAATGGTAGCCTGCAAATTTGACTGAGCAGCTTAAGCGTTCTGTATGTCCATATCAATGTAGAGAGTATAAATACCGGATCTGTTGTCCAGACTCATCAACATGCGTGGGAGATAAACACATTGAACAGTACTGTTAACTGTTTATCAATCAAATAAAGTAATGTTATCACTTTTGTAAATTTTCAAAGTGCCTCCTTTTGTTTTTAATATGTGCTCAATCGCCTGTGAAGAAACCGATGCCTCTAATTTTCACACAACAGTTATGTAACGACCACAGAAATATTATTTCCTAAAGTCCAAGATAATAAATTAGGGGCGTTTGACTTATAATCTGTTTAATTATAAATTATATATGTTGACTCCAACAGACATCGAATTACCACAACTGGTGTGCCCAACTGTCGAAGAACATTTCGCAATAACGGATGAATTAGAGCTAACTGTTACATGGCCTGAGCCTGAGTATATTGATAATTCTGGTGAACCAGAAGGGATGAACTCTACCCACGAATCTCCGTCTCTGTTTCCCATAGGAATACATGAGGTTAAATACACCGCATGGGATCCTTCACGAAATACAGCTAACTGCTCAATTCCAATAGTTATCACTGGTTAGTATCATAATGCTCGCAATATGTAGAGTTGAATGTGTGTCTCTGTGTGTCTATCTGTGTTAACGTTTGTGTATCCATCCATCCATCCATCCATCCATCCATTTATCCATCCGTCCATTTATTCATCCATCCATCCATCCATCCATCCATCCATCCATCCATCCATCCATCTATATCCGTCCGTCCGTCCTTCTAAATTCGGATTTCTTTTAGTATATACCTATCACAATCATCGTGTAGTACAGATCGATCAAAATTATCTTTTTTATTGTGTGTTTTCTCGCAGTGAAAACTCAATAACATGAATATGGAATCCTATAGTCATCACTGTACAAACCATTCGGAAAGTTACACGACAGACAAAATGACATATTAAAAAATTGCATCATTCGTGTTCAATATAGGTAGATTGGACATTTTAGAACATATGACGAATCCTAATTCCACATATACCGGATTTCTCAAAAAAAGGAAACCTTCAAAGCGCACTCTATTTTACCAAGAGAAAAAAGTAAACCATACAAATTAATACACCTCTGTAAAGTGCATTTCGTTATAGGTTTCCGACACCGAAAAAACATATTCCAGTAGGACACATAATACCGAGTTATGACCGATTGAAATTGTGTACCACTTTTTCATTTTCCCACGTATTGTTACTGTTATAGCTGTTTTTAGACAATACACATTCTCCAAGCACATTCTTTTGTTTATGGTTAAGGTTTCTTTGTTGAGCCTTGATTTGTAATCATTTTACTAGCCTAAAGCTAACTTAGCAATGACTTCCAATAACAAATACAGACATGCCAAGGTTAAACAGTGAGACACCAGCCTCAGTGGTTGGAAAATGGTACGTGCATTTGACCTCTGAAATCAGCACCTCTAAAAAGCAATGACAAAACCTCATATGTAGCTATATGTAGCAAATTCATGTTGAAATTTACAGGAGACACAAAAAATGAACGATTGGTTGAAACTGTTCATTTTATTACTCACAAACAGAAGTATGTTTGTAGTTTTAATACAGAGGCGGAAGCTTTTTTTTGAAAAGGACCACCGTTTAACATACTGTGATTTAGGTAACCAAAAATTACACATACCAGGTTTTAATTTTGGAGCCCACTTTTTACATATGAGGTTATGCATTTAAAGGTACGTGTTCCGATCGTCTTTGGGACCCAGGATTTACCCAGAAGTAGTATCAATTTTGATATCAGATGAAAGGCCATATTTTTCTCATTCAGAATTAGCACAGTATTGAATAGGGCTTTGCAATGCATTATTGCTTCTACCATCAAACCGCTTTTTTTGTTTCCCATAGTACTTGATTGGGAGTATGTGCAATTGCCTGGCTCTCATAATAATCAAATTTCAAAAAACAAAAAAGTTTCTGGTATTTTCTTGATGAATCATTGACTTGGTGTCAGCATAATACCCATATTATAATTGTTTCTAAAATACACGGTATGTTGTAAGACTTAACATGCTCTTTCCAATAACAACGTTGTTTCACTTTATTTGAGTCTTGTTTACACACACATCAATATTGTAATTTAATGTGGGCAGATGGAAACAATGTAATTTAAATTAAATTCATGTTAAAACAAAAAGAGATCATTCGCATGTGCACAATTCTCACTTTTATGCTCATTCTCCGCCTCTGTTTGCGAAATTAAATACACTTACTGTGTATGACATTCATAGATTCCAAAAAAGCCATCTTCTGTATAAATGTAATAATAGATATGCTTCCTGTAAAACTTCTCAACTTATTTTCGGAAGTCTAACACTATAAATTCCTATGGGGACCAGGTCTTCTGATATATAGGGCCATATATTTTCGTAATGGGAATCTTGCCCGGCATACGATCAGAAGACAGGGTCCCTTAGAATGGAAATCTCTCGATATCAAATATTCGAAATGCCGTCTGTAAGACGTTTTAATTCCAAATATAAATCGTATCTTATATCCCAGTATAACTAAGGATGCTTGTATTTTCTGCATCGTCAAGAGTTCCATGAGTGCTTCCCCTGGGTTTCCAGGGTAAAGTTTCTTTATTTTGGCCTGGGGTATATGCTATGCTTGGCACTCATAGATGATATGGTATGATTTGGTTTCCTGTTTTTTGAAGGGGTGCATTCTTGGAGCTCTCTTTCGATGTATCTAATCCTTGTGGACCCCCTAGAGGTTATTTTATTGTACTTTATATGATTGTATATACCTTATTACTATGTACTCAAATTTAAGATATTTTTACCATCGCTGACATACTTTTGTCTCACTGTTCCTGTAATGTGTTGTACTTTCACTTTGGTTATTCCCGTAATTGTGGTGTCTTGTGTCTCTGCACCCAAATTAAGTACGTATGATTTGAGGAACCTGGTGGCCAATATTCTCCGAGCTTTGCTCTGCTTTGGTCAACCCTCCAATGTTTACACTTTTTATGTATTTGATGTAATTTGGTAAATAAAACCTGAAACTGCGACCTGAAAACCTAAAAGGTAGAAGCAGAGAACACAATAGACAAGGATCGGAACAAGCACTTTAACTTGAGCTACAAAAGTATCAAAATATAAACGTGTAGCAACTAAAGAACAGAGGGCAATCATTAGAGTAATTGTTACAGCTGGCAAGAAAAACCAGGGCATGGAAAAGCTGTGTTTATAGTTAGCAAGTAACTGCAAACAATAGCAGGAAATCCATCATTTAAAGCTACCAGTTCTGATGAAACTACTTTTCTCAGAAGTATTACCATTTTGGTGATTGGGATATACCTGTTACAGTATCGATAAGTGTATGAACATATTATGCAATCGTAACAATTCGTACAAGATAAATGATCAAATGATAATCACGGGCACGTCTTTTCATCGATAATACTTTATAACTGTGAAGTTCCTGAAGAAAGGAGATTGGAATAAAAGTGCTCATGACAGATGGTGAAAGATTTTTTTATTAACAGCTTGGTGTCTGCAAAAATCAAACTGTCGTGCATTCTGAAATGGTATCGTGGCCCTTTACGCCTGATGGAAATCAAACAGTTCCTTCCACTGAAAGGGAGGTGAAATCGAAACCCAAGAACGTAAGTCTTTCCATGCGGTCTATTGCAGGCTGTTAAACTTTGTTGTATTCTTAGTTCTAACTTTTACTAGCTGAGAGACAGGTTTGTGTAATAAAGGATAAACGTGCTGCAAAAGTGTTTTATCCAGTGGCGTAGCCAATTGGAGGGAGGGAGGAAGATGGGCCCCTTTAAAAATGAGGTTTTAAATCGGTCAAATTGCGATGAAAAAACCATGCAAAATGAAGTTTCAAAATCGGTATTTCATTTTCACCTGGTGCCATGGTAACCGTGCTAGGCCTGTGAATGGCAAATTTTTTGAAAAAATGTAACTCAAAACACCGTTGAGGAGAATGTGGAGCAGCCTAATAAGCACTTTTTACTGATTTTTTTTTTTTACTTTTACGGAAAAGATGGTTTTCTAGAAAGCGAAGTCTACTTAACATCTGTTAATTTATTCCTATACCATTTTTCGTTTTTGTACGGTTGAAAATTGCTATTTTGCGTTTTTAGGAAACTGAGGTAGAGGCCTTTAACGTTGAGGGCGCTATTTGCATGAATATGTAATTGTTTTGAATTTATATGTAATATTAATTATCATAATTCTTTAATCAAAAGTATTGGTGAAAAAGATACATTTTATTACTTTGTTATCATTTGTCAAAAAAATGTTTAAAATTATAGCAGGTGAAGAAAATAAGAAATGAATAAGAAATGCATCTTTTTTTTTACGTACATTAAAAAGGAGCTATATTTGAGCTTTCATTTAATTTCCATAGTGCACAGTGTGATTGTTCCCTATTCTACACTGTTTATGGAAATTGAAAGTTTTGCTGACATGTGAACACTTTAAAGTCATCTGACGTTAATCTACTGTTGGTACTCGTTTTGTAGCAATGAAAAGCAGATACCATAGCTATCCATTGGCACCAAATTCAGTGTCTGTGGTATTCCTGTTTTGGGTTTTGTTAAAAAAAACGGATAGGTTGGTACTTCTCTCTAGGATTTTCTCTATTGTAAAGTCCCAATGCACGAAAGTGCCATTTTTAATTCGTCATTAAATTGATATAAATGACGTCATTTCAGGAGAAGATTAAAAATGTTGGTGTGATTTTTTTTTTTGCACATAAAATGTGTAAACATTGCAGTGTACATTATAACAATTTTTAACAGGTTAACCTTAAGTGCCCAAGGGGGGGGGGGTCCATAGTACCAAACATTGAATTTTTTGTGCGATTCTCGGTCCGCAATCCAACTTTTCAGGGAGTTTTTGCTAATTGTCTGATTTAGGAATAGCGATTCTCAGATACACAAAAATTAATCCGCCCACGGCTTCCTTAGAATAATTCGGTTGGGTCCCCATAGGAACCCTCCCCCCCTTGGGCACTAACGGAAGTGAAAAAATCAAATATTTCTAATTAAAAAATAAAGTAATTAATCTTGGGATTTATTGCTTAGATATATACTTAAG
>JAMKCH010030366.1:0-17301 GCA_023653785.1 Ophioderma brevispina
TCCAGTCAAAATGTAGAATTTAACAGTGTAGATAGGAAGTGTTTAGATATTAAACAGTATTGTTCAATTTTAGAAAACGTGGTTGCACAAACAGTGTTTAGAAGGTGTTTAATTTCTAATCATGTTTTGCAGTGACCATTATAGGGAAAACCGCCCGTTAATTTCTACGATAGCTTTAATAAATTTCTAAAGATGATCAGTATCATGCAAAACCTTTTAATTGGTGAAAACACCCTGGGAAAAGTACGAAAAGAACACTGAAAAGCCCCAAACCGGGCTGAAACTAAGGAAAAATTGGCAGGAAAATTCGAATTCAATTTAGATGAAAACAGTTAAAAATATGCAACCCAACCTGTACGCAAACCGGTGTGTGTGAAAGCAGATTGAAGAAAGCAAGAAATATTAGTCCGGTAGGAGCCATAGTCCGGGGCTCCATAGACGAGAACGGAATAACGCGTGTGAAACTAAGGTTGAGTAAAGAGTCAACTGAATGGTGATCCGGCCTAAACTTTAGAAGAGCCTACCACATTTATCCGCCGCGGAAGCCAAACCTTTTTATAACCCAGGCACG
Source organism: Ophioderma brevispina (assembly GCA_023653785.1). Lineage (NCBI taxonomy): Eukaryota > Metazoa > Echinodermata > Ophiuroidea > Amphilepidida > Ophiodermatidae > Ophioderma > Ophioderma brevispina. The sequence continues at coordinate 572 of JAMKCH010030366.1, forward strand.
GCGACAGCGCGAAGCCAATCCTTTTTAAAAAAACCCAGGCACGGCGACAGCGCGAAGAGCGTAGGGCCTACCTGGGGTTGTACCGTCTCGAATAAGAACAATTATAGTTATTTCAATTTAAATATGAACATGATAAGGAAACCTATGAACATTTGAGTTTAAAAATTTAGGTTGTTTTTACTGATTTGCATTTCCGTTGTTTTTCTCATGTAAAAGTTGTTTTAAACAAGAATGTTCGGGTTTAATTAGATTGAGCGTGATTTGTTCTATTTATTGAGTGATTTGTTATATTTTAAGCTGGTTTCTACTTATTTGGCTGATTTTGACCTTTTCCCGTTATTTTTGATAATTTTGGCCTTTTGCCGTTGTTTTTAAATAAAGTTGGGAGTTTAGTTTTTTTTTTAAACCATGAAAAAGTTCGAGTTTAATTAGATTGAGTTGCTTTGTTATATTTTGAGCCTTTAAAAATCTGGGGTTTCTGGAGAGCTTAAAACAAGCGCACTTGGTGAGTTGATCGTTCTTTAACCCACAATTAAAATGTCCGCTTGTGAAAATGTTTTTTACTCGCTCGCATTTGAAATGTTTTTCTAAAATACAACAAGGGTGAAGCTGTGTCGTTATTTAATCCTTGGAGAACTAAACGGGCGACTAAAGTGGCCGTTCAAAATTACAATTTTTGCTTTAAAAATGAAAAAGTCTTCATTTTTCCGGGGCACATTAGCATGAAAAAATGCATTTAAATGAGACCAAACAAACCCTATAGGCTTTGTTGGTGTTATAGATGGCGTTCCAAATTTCACCTGCAAACATGTGGAAGGCCACCTCTAAAGGCACTGAATTATGTGTTACAAAAGCTATAAAAACTGAACCAGGTTCCAAAGGGTTAAAACACACAACCTTAAAATTAATGTTTTGTAAACGCAATTAAACATGTTTCTACACTCTTCTTGATAAAGAATACCGGTTTTCTGGCAATTTAAATTGTTATTTAGAAAACAAATACTCCAATAATATGATCCTACAAAGACGCCATGATATCAGATTCAATTTACTGATCGTCTAAGTAGAACCACTATTAATTTATACTGTTTCCAAAAAGCAAGAGTGAAGTTGAATCGTTCTTTAATCACGCAATTAAAATGTCCGCAACCCGCAATGAAAAGTTTCTTAAACATAATTTACTCGCATCGCAATTATGATCCTTACAAAAAACTCAATTACTCCGACTTTAGAAAACAAGATTCAATTTACGATCTGCTAAGTCGAACCACTCTCACGTTTTCAAACAAGGCAAGGATGAAGTTGAATCGTTTTTTAACCCGCAATTAAAATGTCCGCAATGAAAATGTTTTCTAAACATAGTTACTCGCATCGAAATTGACATGTTTTCTAAATACCAATACCAAAGGTGGGTCGCTTAACCACAAATTTTAACATTTAACATGTTTGTAAACGCAATTAACGTGTGTTCTACGCTCTTCTTGACAAAGTTACCAGGTTTCTTCTAGTTCAAATTTAAAGATTGGAACGGAAAATTCTAATTAATGTCTTAGAAGTTGAATCTTCCGAACGTGTTTCCAAAACAAGCAAGCGTGAAGGGAATGTTTATATAACCCAAAAAATATAAAAATGTTTTCGAAACATAATTTACTCGCACCGCAGTTGATTCGTTCTTCAACCCGCCCATTCAAAAGATTCTAACATAATCTACTCGCACGTGAAAATCCATTTTATCCTCATTTAGGGCAAACAAGTTCACCAAGGATTTAGTCAAAAATTAGAAGATTTGTAACCGTTCTTTTAGAAACAATACTCAATCTATGAAAAAAACACACAAAGGTGAAGGCAAAAAACAAAGATTCAATTTAAGGATTCCTTCTAAGTAGAATCAGTCTTAAAGTGTTTCCATACCAAGCAAGGGTGAAGTATAATCGTGCTTTAACCCGCAAATAAAATGTTAAAGGGTTGAAGATTGTAGTCTTAAAGATATCCTTCTCAAGTAAACCATATGTAAATCACAAACTGTAGATACTGAACATGTTTGTAAACATTGAGCATGATTTTCTAAACAACGGGGAAGATGGGTCTTCTTCAAATAAGATTCAAATCAATGATCCTTCTAAATTGAATCATTCTAAAGGGGTGAACTTCTTTAACCCAGAACTAAATGTTTATAAGGGCAAAAGGATGGGTCGTTCTTTAAAGTATGCTTCTTAATATAAACAATTATATTCATCACACTCTGTACAGATATTGAACACGTTTTGTAAACAGTGAGCAGGTTTTAAACAAGGTGAAGATGGGTGAAGTGGACTCGTTTATTTAACCTGATAATAAAATGTTACAATGGTGAAGATGGGGTCGTTCCTTAAAATAATCCTCTATATATAAATCATATTATAAATACAAGGCCAAATATTAAAAATGTTTTTAAACATTAACATGGTTTCTCAACAGCAAGCAAGGGTGAAGTTGAACCGTTCTTAACCCGCAATTAAATGTTTCAGCCATAATTTACTGCATCGCAAGTGACAGAACCAGGACTGAATAAAAAACGCACAAGGGGAAAGTAAACAAAGATTCAATTTAATGACACTTCCAAGGTGAATTCATTCTTAACGTGTTAGAATATTGGAATCGTTCTTTAGAAAAAAAATACTAAATATGATCCTTACAAAAAAACCCATTTATTATCGTTTAGAAAATAAAGATTTATTTATTGTTCCTTCTAAGTTGCAACATTCTTAACGGGTGTCCAAAACAAGCAAAGGGTGAAGTTGAAGTGTTCTTTAACTCGCAATGAAAATGGTCTCTAAACAATCTTTACCCGCAATCGAAGTTGAATCGTTTATTCAACCCGCATTAAAATATTTCTGAACAAATTTACCGCTTCGCAAACCAAGTAGTATCCTTCTTTAGAGGAAAACAAGATTCAATTTTTTACATGAACCTTCTAAGTTGTGCCTACAAAATCTGGAGCTTCAGCGCTGTCGCCGCCTTCAGACTTTTTTTTATATCGCGCTGTAGCCGCGCCAATCAATCTTAATGTGTTTCCAAAAACAAGCAAGGGTGAAGTGAACGTTCTTTAACCTGCAAATAAAATATTTAAAAGGTCAAAGTTATTATGAGGTCATGAAATGCCACCTCTAACTGTTTTCTGAAATTGAGTCATTTTCAAAAACTTAACCCAATAACCGGTGAAGTGAGATGGAATGGGTCGTTCTTTAAAGATATCCTTCTTAACCGGAAACCATATGTAATGATAAACTGTAGATATTGAACATGTTGTAAACAGGGAGCAATATTTTCTAAACAAGGGTGAAAACGTGGGTGGGTCGTTCTCCAAAGATTCAATTCGCCGAAGTCACTTAATGATGGGGTTGGGGTGAAGTCCAGTCTATCAAGATTCTCTCCAAAACTTTATAAACTTAAATAGGCCATCCCCCTTTAATACCCAAAGATTGCAGTCATGAAATATCGTGATTTAGCCCCAAATACCCATGGATAGGGAATAAAAGGGCATAGGGCAGCTATGTGAATACTCTAATGTTACTAACAAACAGTGCCTTATGATTTATTGCGTACAGTATGGGATATTACCCTTTTCGTTTCTTGAACGTTTTAAACTTGCACAAGGGTTTTACCCATTCCTTATAATCGAATGGATAATACATCAAATTAGTCCTCAGTCCTAAACTTGTACCAGTGGGCTGAACTCCACGCTGTCGCCGCTGTTGACTGTAAAATCTGAAGCTTCGCTCTGTCACCGCATCCAACTTCTTTAAAGGGCCATTTCACGCCGTCGACGCAATCCACCTTTCATAAGATGGAAGTCGCGATATTGTCGCTGCCCCACTTTAAAAAGGTTGGGTGAAGGGTCCAAACCCTTTTTAGTCCTCTGATAAAGTAACCCAGTGTTTTAGAATACTAACATCGCCGCTGTTGCCGCTGCAGACGATGTTGCCTGCAAAAGTGAAGCTTGCGCTGAGACGCATCCGGACTTTTTAAAACAGGTAGCGGAGGGGAAACACCCTTCCTAGTCCTCTGATAAAATGAATCAACAACAATCATCTCGATGGTTGACGCTGTCGCCGCTGTTGCGTGTAAAAATAGGAGCTTAGCGCGTCGTCGTTGGCCCCAATTGTAAAACAGAGGAGGGAGGTGGTGGGGGGGGTGGCTCCAAAACACTTCCTTAGGTCTTTGATACAAATGACCCCAATGGCTAGAAAAAACAATATTTAGCGATTGTTGCCGCTGTCGCCGCTGTTGCCTGCGCCCTGCCAAAAGTGAAGTTCGGCTGATGACGCATCCGAATTTTTAAACAGGTAGAGGTAGGGGAAAACCCCATACCTTAGTCCTCTGATAACAAATGAATCAACAACAATAATTATCGGTTGCCGCTGTCGCCGCTGTTGCTGTAAACTCTGCCCCGAGCTTCGACGCTGTCGTCGCTGCCAAATTTTAAACAGGAGGACCCGGGTGGGGGGGGGGCCCCCCCGGCTCCCAAACACCCCCCTTGCCATAGTCCCTTTGATACAAATGACCAATGGGCTAGAAACAACAGTCATTAGCGCTGTTGCCGCTGTCGCCGCTTTGCCTACAAAATCTGGAGCTTCACGCTGTCGCCTCATCCAACTTTTTAAAAGGTCAAAATTTCGCGCCCTGTCGGCGCATCCAACTTTTTTTTTAAAGGCTCTATTTCGCGCTGTCGCCGCTTGCCAACTTTTGCATAAAAGGTTGAAATTCCGGCTGGTCGCGCTTGACCAATTCTAAACAGTAGAGGTGGGCCGGGTTCAACACCCCCTTCCTTAGTCCTATGATAAAAATGAATCAATGGACCAGAACAACAATAATTCACGCTGGTGACCCGCTGTCGCCGCTGTGGCCTGTAAAATCTGAGCTGTGCGCTGTCACCGCTGCCCCAATTGTTAAACAGGAGGAAATGTGGGGTCCAAACCCCCTTCCTTAGTCTTTGATACAAAATGACTAAAGGGCTAGAACAGCAATCATCTAGCGCTGTTACAGTTTGTCGACCCGTGTTGACTACAAAGCCTGGAGCTTCGCGCTGTCGCCGCATACAAATTTTAAAAGGTCCCTATTTCGCGCTGTCGACGGCTGCCAAACTTTTCTAAAGTTGAACTTCGCGATTGTCGCCGCTGCCCAATTTCTAAACGGTAGAGGTGGGGGTCCAAACCCCCTTCCTAGTCCTTGATAAAAATGAATCAATGGACCAGAACAAAAATATATCATGCACGCTGTTGCGCTTTGTCGCCGCTGTTTTGGCCTGATAAATCTGGAGCTTGCGCCAGCTTGTCGTCACTGCCCAATTTTAAAGAGGAGGTGGTTGGTCCAAACCCCCCTTACCCTAGCCTTTTTATACCAAAATGACTCAAAAGGCGCAGAACACAATATTTAGCGCTGTTGGCCGCTGTCGACGCGTTGCTACTAAAACTGGAGCTTCGCGCTGTCGCCGCATCCAAACTTTTTTAAAAGGTTCAATTGCGCGTGGGCGCCGTGCCAACTTTATAAAGGTTTGAACTTCGCGCTGTCGCCGCGCCCAATTCTTAAACAGGTTAGAGTGGGAGTCCAAACCCCCTTCCTTAGACGTTTGATACACAAGAATAAGGGGGCTATAACAACCGGAACCGATCACAATGGGAAATCTTCAATGTGTTTCAATGGAAATCACCAAAAGGTCGGTACTTGTAAAGAAAACTCCTTCATGCTAAAACGTTGCAATATAAAAAAAAATTCATAATCCCAAGTACCAATATTTTCGATGAGTAGGGCTAACGGTTAGAAGTAGAAGTTTGAGGCAGTAATAGGTTACCGCCACCCGTCGAACACTCGCAATTAAAAACAATATTCAACAAGCAAGTATGCCATAGGCACTAATTAGCCACTGCTCTGTCGCCGCTGCCTAGTTGTAAAAAGGTGTAACTTCGCGCTGTCGCTGTGGGGTAGGGTATTCTAAAGGGTACTCCGATGTCGATTGGTTTCACCAAATTCACATGTTCCGGATCTATGAGTACGCCGGACAATGGTTACTTCTACACACGTCTAGTCTAGAAAGAGGACAAGTTTATGAGGCGGTGGTTATGAGGGCGGGCGCCCCTCATAATTGCTTTTCGTCTTGTAGCATTTTGTTTACTTAACTTATTTGTTTAGATTCGACCACGCAAATGCCAGGACTTTGTGGGGGGATGATTAGACAGGGATTTGTGAAGGAGAAGGTATATGATTGAATCAATATGCAAGATATCGGAAATATGACCAAAATGTTTCAAACATGGAATTCTTTACAGTGATTTCGCGAGATCTTTAAGCAAGAAGAAAGTGTTTTTGAAGAAGGAATAAAAATCTGCGTAAGTTGTTTGAGCTCCGAGGGTTACCTATTTCGCGAGACGGTTTCAACCACTTCAAGTGGCTAGATATTCCTGTTTCGGCTCCCTTACTTGGTGCAGGGGGTACTTTTAATTAGTGAAATGACTGAGCAATCTAGGCAATACTTTTAGGTTTTGAATCTTCCACTGTTGTAAATATAGATATATAAAACCCGTATATAAAAATAAGGGTAAGATAGGGATATTTGTAATGTAGAATACGTATGGATGTATTTGAAGAAGCGCATTTTTTGCTTGGGTGTCGCCGGTTGCGACCCACGAAAGTTAAATGGAAAAATCGCACATACGTCAGAGCCGTTTGCGAGAGTGTCCACGTTGAAGAAGTCGAGAGTAGATCCATAATACATTATGTCAAATTGTTCCAATAACGTGGTCAGTTTTTAAAGCTTGTAACTCATGATTTGACATGATGCAGTCTAAAATCCCTCATACTGCTTTATGGGAATAGTGAAGCGATCGCACGATCTAATCTCCAAGATTAGCCCCTAATTCATGTAATTTGGCCACGTGGGCAGATCGAATAATCACGAATATCCACATAATACATGTGTCAAGTTATGCCAAATAACATTGGTAACAGTGGGTGACATAACAATGTGTACACGCAATCTGATCCGATCTTTTGTGTTGTGTGATTATGGTTAAATGCATATTTTATTTTTATTTATTTTTTGGACTACCTTTTAAACAGTGGCACTCAACCAAAGGTGGTGCGTCCCGAAAACATTACAAAAAATAAACAACAACAAACACCATCAAGAAATAAAAAGCATTAAAGTGAGTACGGTACCATATATACAAAATAAGGGCAAAGCAATTGATCAACGCTGATACACTCCCGAGGTTTGACGTCGAAAATGGTCCATACCATGAAGGAACATGACACATGATGCCAAACATGGAGAGTGTACCAACATTCGGGATCAAGAGCCTTCTTAACTCCGGTTGGAATGAAATGAAGTTCAACAATATAACAAAAAAACAAATGACAGCAAACGAAGCGAAAGTAAGGAATGACTAGTTAGGCCAAATAATATCGGACCTCAATTTCCACGCACGCTTGACATATGATTTTACAAAAAGTATCAAATATTAGAGTAGGAAATATTAACATTCTTTATATACAAAGTATGCCTGAGGATGTCCCAAGCGTTGAGCTGTATTTTACATCTAAATTGCCAGAGATATTAAAGATCTCCCATATGCTATAGAATATTCATTTGCAACTTAAGGTGGTTCTCCAGCTTGCTATATTCGTCAGATCTAATAGGGTTAAGAGCAAAACCAGTGAACAAGAAAGTTAACATCTCAATACCGAGTACAGAGGGTGTGCACGTACCTCATTATCTGACGACCAGTGTCTAATTCTGCGGTTGCGGAAAGCGTGGTGCGACCGCAGTGTTTAAATTTAAGGCTTGAGCCGTAGAAGTCAGTTTGGTCCAAAAGAGAACTTTCTAAACTTGGCGATCTTAAGGTGATATAAATCAGCAAGTGAGACGAAAAGGCCTCTTCACTCCATGCAATAGCTGAGATATTCATCAGAGAGCGCTTGATTTTGATTGATTTAGCACAGAGTGGATCAAATGGGTGTTCCCCGGTTCGCGCAATCCAAAATGTCAATTAGGGCTAAACGCAATTGCTAAGGAGCATTGTGGTGTAGTAGTCAAAAAATTTGAAACGCAAATTGTGAAAACTCACAATCAAGGAATGAGCATAGTGAGGAGAGGAGCTTGGGGCCACCGATGCATTTTTCATATCAATTACCGTGAGAGGTATTTAATCCTTGTGATTATTATGCAATGAGGAAAGGGGAGTCTAACCAACCAGATCGCCAAAAGCGCAGGCAACGCGGAGTGGGGTTACGCGATGCTTTTCAGAATATGTCGCGCCATGGTAAAAACTGGAGATTTTCAATTCTGTTCTGATCTGACTGGCTTATTACAAGTCCACACAGCGCATGCAAAATTGATTGACGGAAAGAAAAGCGCAAGCGTCCTCCACAGGATGTCCCCGTATTAGACCCGGTAATAAATCGTCACAGTTAGCAATAATTGACTTAAGATAGCAAATTTCATTCCCCCTTCTTAACAACCCTCAATCAATATGAGTGTGATTCGGAAGAAGATGCGAGAGAATATTAACACCTAAGTATTTATAGGAATTCAACTTCCGAAATTAAAAATTGTCCCCAAGTTTCCACAATTTATTGTTGTCAATTCTCTGGCTTGTAAGTAGGGCTTTGGACTTAGCGGATTAAAACTCAAACTTCCAATATTGGCAAAAATCGGCAGAGAAGTTAACATCTATTAAGTCATTTTCGTCATAGCCAGTAAAAAAAACGTCATCTGCCCAAAAGAGGCTCCCCACACAAACATTATGAATTGTAATGCCGATATCATGAGCTTGAGTTAATTGGGAATTCGGTTGATTAAAAAAGTAGAGAATAAAACCGGCGAAGGACACAACCTGTTTAACCCCGTCAGAAAACTTCGAAGAACTCCGTATTATGTCCCAAATTTAACCTTGCGGCTTTTGACATTATCATTAGAGTGCATCAAACCAACTCCAAATTCTACCTTCTTAACCCCGATATTCCACGTGCGCAAGCGGCCATCTCTCCAAACTGGTCAAAAACTTTTGAAGTCAGGAAGGCCATGAATGAAAGTTTTTTACCCTCGGCAAGACGACACGCAGCGATGCTTTTGAGGGTAAATATGTGATCGTCGCAGCGTAAGATGAGCGGAACCCTCCCTGGACTTCCGAAGGGCATGGTACTTTCAAGGAAAGTTGGAGATAGTCATTGCAATAATTCTATTGAAGATTTTTGCAACACATGAGGTCAAGGGGAACTTACCCCTGTAATGTTTCAAATCATTAGGGTCACCCTCTTAAGAATAGGAACAATGATACCCGATTCCAGTCCTCGGGAAAACTTTTCAAAAAGAAATTGAATTTTTAAACCATATCACAAAAGCGTACGATTTAAGCATTCGCCCCCGTTTTTTAGAGCTCGTTTGTAATACCATCAATCCAAGGGGACTTTTGTTCTTGGCCAACTTCAGCGCTTCGTAAATATCATGTAATATTACATTCATAAATAATTTACCTATTTCTCATCAATAATGGCTGGTTTACCTCTGAGTGTGTTAACCAACCTTTTAATCTTAGTGCAGAGAATCATCGTTGGTATTATTGATTCATTCAAATGCATTTTACCAGAGTACGCAATAGATGAAGGATCGTTGGTTCATTTTCTTCCTATCAGAAGTTATAGTTCATCAAGAACTCTGGAATTTAATGCAATTAAAATTTGAATATTTTGGGTCATTTACCCTTCAAACTTTCCAGAAATCCCTGAACGAAAAGCCCGCCCTTATGCGCTGAGTAATAGATCTGTTACGCATTTCAGTGATTTTATTCCTAATCAGTTTTTAACATGGATAGCTTTTCTTGATAATCTTCTGGCAAAAAGAACATCCCCCAAGTCTTTTTCCGATTTGTCACAGCTCGGCCCAACGCCTATGCAATCTAGCAGCATTTCTGCGACCCTTTATACCCTGATCAATACTAGCATCAAACCCTCAATGAAATTGCGCTTGACTAGATGTCTTCAACACCTACTCCTCAGTCGCTGCCAGCCAGGACGTTGCTTTCCAAGCGTTCCACCAAAGAAAAGTATGTCGGGGATTCATCAAACGAATCAATCTCCCCATCATTGAAATTAATTCGTAAGATCCCGATTACGGTTGAAATCCTGCGTCTTTTTTATGTCCAATAGAAACTTATTAACGGCTATTGTCACGCTTTGGCATGAACAGGACTTTGCAAGAATTGTTAATAACAAGACATTGTGATCGCTGCCTAAGCCGTATTTAACGATCTCATCAATAATAACTTCATGAAACAGAATCAATGAGATTGTTTGGAACACAGCATGTAAATCAATGTACTTTGAAGATTTACCCCTGGGGCACAAGTAATTTTGCCAAGGCAGTTCCTATGGCGATTAAAATTGATAATTTGCATCGTCACAGAAAGAAATTAAGCAAACCGACACCATGAGTTTCAAAAAACTGATTCCATTGCTCAATTGCTCGGCCAATACGAGAAGTTTCATGTCACCCATAAAAAAATACGGGCTCATCCTCTCTTCTCAAGGACGCAAATTCAGACAAGAGGTTGACCATACATTCATCAGTTGCGTCATTTGATCAGTTCCCTCGACTGGGAGAAATAGGCAACAGCAGCAATGTGTAATGGTTGATTACTACCAATGCAAACTTTCAACATATTCTCTCAAAGTCATAATCACACGAGTTAAAGAATTTCATCAACTACAGGTACATGCTCTGAAAAACAGCAGGGACTTTATACACCACCACCTCTTATTAAAATCTGTTTTACCAAACCCAACGAGAGCATGCATGTCACTAATTGTCAACACCATTAAGAACGTCTCAGCTGGCCCCAAACATTCAATAATTCATCCGTATCAACTGGTTTAATCATGAATTCTTTGGTCTTTAATCTATTACATTATTGAAGTAATTTAATATTACGTATTCGTTACCTCTAGCACCATGGTTTCCTCACCCCAAGCCTATGACGTTTATTCACATTAACAGAAAATTTTTAAGATTTTTAAACATCATGAAAAAATATGTTCTGTTTTCATTCAGTTCAGAGTCAAATCAAGTCATCATCCAGTACAGAAATGCCTTCTTAAACCACGCTGCTGCTGTATCCTACAACGATCCTGAGCGGCTTGACCACATGGCGTCATCGCGATAGTTCTGCCTGATGAAAATTGGAACGGAAGATCACGGCAAAGATAAGGTCTCTTCCGGGTACAAACGAAAATTATGACCAAATTCCTTACAAGAGTGGCATTGTACGGGGGCGACGGGTGTCTGCAATCTTTGGTGCGTGATTGGAAAGTCCGCAAAAATTACAACGTGGTGCAGATCGCGAGCGGTTTCTACGTTTCACGAGCTAAGGGGCAGGGTGGGTACTATTTAAGGCATGGATGGTTGTCTGCGCGAGAGTCAGAGTTCGCGTTGGCGTTGGAATAGGCTGGGATTGTTGTTGATATTCATAAGCAAACGTCGCGTGCCGGTTTTGGACATGTGGGTGGCCACTCCTATCGATGTTAGACCGTCGTTTCACCATTGTGAAGAAGAAAGGTTTCATCGTTGTCGACAAGCAAGCAAAAGTTATCCGCTGCAATGGAACCTAATTCCGTCGTTGAACTTCTGCACCCGTTCTGGTTATGAGCCCTATCGGTTATGGGGGGGGGGGGGGGTGGCGTGGGCCAAACAGTGGAAACAATCTTCTTAGCAGTAGTAGCGCGAGTGTTTAAGTCCTCAATAAGTTTCGCGATACTGTGAAAGTCCCTTCCTTTAAGCCGCTCATCAAGGGAACATTGTTTGTTCCAACAGGCATACTATAGTTCCAAAAGAGTTTAAGTCCGTGTTTGCAAGCTCCTCCTGAATATCCATATACTCTTCCTCCGCGTTTACATGTGACGCGCGTCTTCGTCAGACCCCTTCTTTTTTTTTATATCTCTGATGATGGAATCCCAATGATCAGAGTGATGTCATTAGAGTATCTTCCGAGTCCGTTGCAGGAGGCTCTGGAGTGGGTGCTACGGTTGTTGAGATGGGGGAGTCTGAGTTGGGGGTTCAGAACGGTTTTTGTCCATCAGCATTTGATGCCAAGGGATGGTGCATTAGATGAAGAGGCTCCACTTAGAAGATCATGATGTCGTTGTTCATTTACTAAGTCGCGAGACTAGCGTTAACGTTGGCTCAAGGTGGCGTGTCCCTTTGCTTGCTCAGCTTGTTGGAAACTAGAGATGTATAAGTCCTTGGTGATGCCTTTACATAAGGGACAATCCAAACGGCTCTCTGGTTTCGCAGTGGGCTCAACGCATACAAATGTGTTATGAAACTGGCCCTGACATAGCTGCATGCAAGTGGCTTTCTCTTGGCTCTTAAATCCTTTTCATCTCACAATTATGGGCAACTTAAAAGCACTCAACGGCTTCGATGCCGCATTCCTACCGAGTTCCGAATTTGTTTAAGTCCGAAGAAGACGCCATTACAGCTCTTAACCATTCTATAACCAAAGACGGGGTTATGCGATTTTGAATAGGCAATTGATTAGAGTGGTAGATGTAACATTGTACGTTGCTCTCGATTGCTAATTTGTGTGTGTTCGTTGTTTGTTTTTACATATTCTCTACTTTGAAAGAAATTTTCCTACTTTTAATCTAACAACTTTTATTTGGGGAGGGGTGCTTTTAATCTTTCAAACTTCCTAGAGGTAGACGTTTAGTCGTTTTGTTTGTTTGTTTTTGCAGTTATTTTCCGTGTCATTTGGGACACGAGAAAAAAAGAGTGTTATGGAACTTTATGTTTGTTAGAGTTTTCCAAACACTTTTTTTTCGTTTTTGGTTCTTTTCTTTATGAATTTTAATATTCTGTATATTGCACTATAGAAAAACCCAAATCACACTCTTGGTATCGGTGCCTTTGTTCATTCGACCTAGTAGGTTTAATTAGGGATAATCCAAAAGCTAATCTCTTCGGATTTAAGTTAATTCGGACTTCGGTAGGGGTACCTTCCGTGCTATGTGTTTATGCAGGCCGGACGGGGATCTAATTGACAAGTTTAGGCCTACGTGCTAACTAATAGAAAAAAAATAAATAATTTGCTTTTGCTGTGGACAAAGTTAGTTTTAACCAAGATAAATGTTTGTAAAAGAAAAAAAAAGCCAATTTGATTATCTTAAAAATGACATTAGCTTATTTGTTAGGTATTTGGATGCCCATGTAAGTTTGTAAATGAAAAATTGTGAGCGGAGGAATTAGATATCCATGTACTGAGTTTTGGTCATTTTGAGAGATATGAGCCTTTTAAGTTCACAAAAACAGTTTTTTTGAGTCAGTAAAATTGCGAAATATCATGTCCCAATCCTATTCATTACTTTCTTCAACTTATAACGTCATGTAGTGACTTCATATTGCGAATTTTGGCTACTCAATTTGATGACAAATAGAAATGAGTAACGCTAAGGCTATCGCGGGTATCTAATTTACTAGAATTAGATGCCCAGTAAGGAAAACGAGTGGGGGGGGGTGTTCGGGACTTTGATCGCGTAGGACGAGTGCGCGTACGTGTATACGTGTGTTCGAATTGGGGTTGTATGTGTCTGTTGTGTGTGTAAATGAATGTGAGATTTGCATTACTTTACGTGTGTATATTTTGGTTAAAATCGTCATTCTTTTGTTTTTAAAAAAAGTTAATTGTACATATTGAAAAAAAAAAATAGTACTTCTTAAATTAAAGCACTCCACATTTCAACGATTTCCTGTTTTTAAACCTGCAATAATAATATAAATTTTAATTTTAAAATAAAAAAAAAACCAAATAAAAAAAATAAAAAAAATGGATATAAAATTATTTACTTGATCAGGTTGATTCATAATGGATTATTTAATCATCTTTATTGTAATATTGTAACGATTAATTTTTCACATACTGCATGAAATACTATTTACCATATTGTTTTTGCTGTATTCTATGATGAAAATAAAAGGCCACAAAAATTCTAAAAAGGTATCCAGTACCCAATTTATTGTTATATATAATTAATTTGGTCTATTCTTAAAGGCACATCAGTGATTTGCGAAATCAGATAAATCGAAAAAAAAAAATCATCAACTCTCTGATGTTTCCATGTTTGTGACAAATTCGGGTGTCCTAACATAACCCTGTAAGTGATAAGACCGAAAGCAGCGTAATAAGGCCAAAATTTGATAGTGTAGTCATTACTGTCCGCACGCGCACGGGCACACTTTACTACAACCGTAATTGAATGGAGAGTCGTATCTTTGAAAACTGCTTTTCTTCATTTCTGTCAAATTCAAGTGGAAAAGATAATTTTGAGAATTGTACACACTCACTTTCACTTTAAAGCTATTCCTGCGGAATTTCAAATATTGTTGACTCTTTCGGGTGGATCACAGATAGTGCCTTTAACTCAAAAAAGCCCATTGTTAAACTGTATAGTGCAAAACTGTGGAGAAAGCGGCAAAAATGGCTACGTTTCAGTCCAAACTGGCACTCCATAATATCTAAACCGATCAATATTTTGATTTTTTTCTTCACAATAGTAATGTCTAGAGCAATATATATTGCCGGTGCAGAGTTTTGCCGAATTATTCCAATGGGAAATGCATTTTCTGGCTGTAGGCTCCAGGCCCCCCCCACCCACCATCCCACTAATGGGTGTAAAATTCCATTTGAGTGGTTTAAGAATGTAAACTATAGAAGTACAGTCAAATTACTTTGCTTGTCGTCATTTATCTTGCATGTACTTGTGTAAATTTTACAGTATTATACGCAGCATTCATTCTAGCAACTAAATACGCCTACCGTAAAAGTATAATTATCAGCTTTATTATCATACTTAGTCCTGTATATTGGAATTGGTCTATCTTTGAAAATCCATAAAAAAAAAATTGTGTCTGACAGAAGACCGTAAGTGTGGCACGTATTGGGGGAGGTACTGCCTTTTGCATTGTGAGACAAAAAATTGAACTTCTGTCAACCGTTTTGGATAGAGGGTGCGGTTTAAGCTATAATTGGATTGTTCCGTGTTGAAGTCTCTCCAGGGCCGAAAGTCTTGTTTTTGTTTTTTTGTGAAGGAAAAAGGTGGATTTTTGGATAATTCTGAGGGCAAGTTTATTTCAAGAAATGAGTACTCTACAGATTTGCAAATGTGGAATATTCCATGGTCCTAATGGGGAGTATCATATTGAGGAATGTATATGAGTATGCTTGGATAAGGTAGGTTGAATAAAATTTACAAAAATATTGGAAATCGAAGGCATATGGCAATGATTTTTAACAGAGAACTTTTCGATGTATACTAAAGAAGGCTATAAATTGATGTTGTTTGTATCGGACCCCAATGTTACCTTTTTTTGCGAGATGGTCTTGACTTGCATTGTGGACTGAAGAATGTACATAAGAATCAGGTATCAAATGCAATATTCACCATGCATTGTGTCAAATTATCTAAATAATGCTGTGATACTTGTATAACATCGCGATCTATATAGGCAGTCTAATACATCATATATTGTATTTATGGGATATGGTGAAATTGATTAAATGATCTTATCATTTGTTGGCCTCTTATCGGCTGTAATGATATTTTAAATGCTGTTATGGTATGTGTAACAAAATCCAATAATCCCAATATTGTGACAAATTATCCTGAATATGTTGGTATAGCAGAATCGTTACAGATGTGGATGTCAAACCTCACTTAAGTTCCATATTGTATTATGGGGATAAATTTGTATTTGTTGAAGGATATGTGTGTAAGATACATGCATTATAATCCTTTAATTGCCTTGTGGCCACTTAAAGCGCTCCATGGGCTTCTCTGCTATAAGCCTACTGTTTATTGTCCTAATTGACAATGTTTCCTTTTGCTACCTAATCGATAAAAAAATAATTAATTTGCTTTTGGTGTGGAGCAGAATTCGTTTATACTCAAAAACTTGTGTAAAATTAGAAAAAATCAGCCGCATTTGATATATTACCTGACCTGCTGTCAATATATAGTTTTATTTTTAGGTATTGGAAGACCATGTGTCATGCAGATGTTTGTTTTATGTTTGTTTTATTTTATTTTGTCACTTCACAAACATGGTATAAACAATGATAAACCTTAATAATACAGATAACCATAGGAATATGTACAAGGAGCATCTATTTTTTTGTATACAGAAGATAAGTAATACTAAAGAACTATGGTTAAATGAGATCTTACTTTGCAAAAGTTATATATCTATGTGACAATAGTTACAGGAGAAACACTACAAAGCCGTATTTTGGAGACGCATACCTGGTGAAGGGACGAGGACACTGCTAACCCAAGCGTAGTCGCAAGTGCCCTCTGTCCAAAGGGTAAAAAGTTACTTAAATACCAAAAATACTAAGGGGGGGCAGACAGATCCATATGTCCATGACAGGACAACCTATGGACAAACATTGTTCTGACTAATGTTTATAGATGAAATGACAAGTTAAGAGGAGATCAAACATAATAAGTGTGAATATGGAGTAATATATGAGTCTTAAAATACAAAGAAAGAGAAAAATAAAAAGAAAATGCTATTAAGAACGGAATGTCATCATACAGCTTGACAAGAGACTTTTAACCTATTTTTAAAGGATGATAGGGAGGGGGAATGCTGGAGTTCAGAGGGCAGTTGCATCATAGCTTAGGACCTTGGATTGGAGGTATTA
>JAMKCH010030367.1:0-17038 GCA_023653785.1 Ophioderma brevispina
TTTCTTTTGGCTCCCTTGGGTCAAGGTTAATTAATTGCCGGGGTGATGACTTAAAGTTTATAGATAAATATTCATAAGCACCGGTTTTCCAAGGCGAGGAACACAACGAACGCCACGCGCATGCTGCTGGCAGATTTCTTTGAAATGTGTAGAAAAATTGCGAGACAATGTCCCAAACCTGTGAGAAAAAAGACAGATCCGATAGAACTTCTTTGAACGAATACTGCAGCGAACCACTCTGACAGTTCAAAAAGTTGGTCACGACAATGTGCAAGGTGGATGATAGCATGGTACACCTCATGATCTTCTAGAATTTGGAAACAAATCCATGATCCAATCCCTCATGATGTCCCATGGAAACCAACATCGGTCAGCTCATGCACGATTCATCTTGCTTTTCACAGTGGTGGCGACTTTTTGTTTGGTCCCTTATCATTTTGCACTTGGATTTTATCATTTTCATTTTTTTACTATAGGCCGCCCTATAATGCACAGCGGCCTAATGTGGAACGACCACCATGTAAAGGAAGGCCAGATGCATTAAAATGTCCATGACGAATGTGCCTTACTGGTCAGCTACTCATGACATGGACTCATTCCACACTGCCCCACGCCATGACGACCATTGGTCAAAATTATAGATTGGTATTTTCACCCCCTTTTCGCTTCAGATAATTTTGACCAATTTCCGCCTAAATTTTTTCATTTTGGGCACAAGTGAAAGGGATTAGCACTAACTAAGTATAGTTTGAGTAATATTTCTGGCCGGCATAGACCATATGTAATTGCGTAAATATCAACAGAGGCGCCCACCGCACAGCATGATGGGATCGAAAAAGGGTCAAACACGACCCGGAGTGTCTATCTGGCGATCGCCGCTGTGTTTACGCATAGAAACCAACCAATGTATAGGAATCGGCCAATCCTCTCGCGCCGGGCCTTCCCAATCCTACAAATTCTACAAATTTGATCCACAGAATAGAATTTTACAAGTGAATAAATTTAAATGAATTTGATTTCACTAATGTGCCCCAATCTTAGGGAAATATGCTCTCGATATAGCTATTTATATTACTTTGTTTTCCTTGTCCGGGAGAATTCCTACGCGATAGCATGATGAGCATCTTTTTATTATTGAGTTGGCTTGGGCCTCCCTATCAGTATATCGGTTCATAGGCACAATAATTTGTGCGAAAATGGGACCCTATCTAAAGGCCGCTTTTCAGAATTTAACCAGAACAGGAAAACAGTATAACCACAACACAACATACAAGCTACGACAATAAAAGAATATTACTATTCCCATATCAGCTAATATCACGTTATAGAGCCCATAACCCAGGAAAACACCGAGTCCTTTTGTTTGCTATCCTTTCTCCGTTTTTTTTTTTTAAGGATTTTATTTTCAAGTACCTGAACTCGCCTATTTTTCCTATAATTGGATAGCTGCAAGTTGTTAAATATATTGAACATATTGTCGAGCCTATATTACCATTTTTTAATTCCAACTATAAGCTTTCTTGGGAACGGTGCATTGCTTGGTTAGTAACACTACAAACACTATGTTTCTTTATAATGTTTTCGCCTGACAGTGACTTCTAAGTCTCCTTGCAGCAGCTTTTGCTAAATATTATATGCCTACGAATTTTCACGTTAACAAAAACCCCCCCGCGCCTAAAGTCCACATAGTTATCCAATCTTACTTTTAGCTACTTTCATTACATAAACATGGCAACATCCAATTGACTAAAGACACCACATAGCAGCTCCAGCTATAGGCTTATGCTTCGCAAAATAACGCCAAGATGAAGCTTCGTTAAAAAAGTTGTTAACAATAACAAAATAACCATAATCATATATCTCTCATGATATCTCCGATCATTATTACATCCAAGAACAGCACAAGGATCGCCACCTAACCTGATAAAAAGTCCTAAAAGTATTTAAAAAGAGTAAGGATTTTAGCCCAAGCCTTCGCCGACAAATGATTTATGTGTCGATGTAGAGTGATGTGTAAAAACACTTGAAAATTATCGCCACGATGAGCGTCATAAGTTGCTAACACTAAAAAAAATACCCATAATAGTCCACTTTTAGGTATCCGATCTTAAAACAATCAAAACAGCGAAATGATCGCCACTTAGGGTGGATAAAAAGGTCCTAAAAGTAGTTGAAAGATTAAGATTTTTAAGCATTCGCCAAGCAAAGTACGTAGTTCGTCTATGTAACAAACGGACTGGGAAGTGACAGCGGCCGCGTGCGTCGCTTCTTGCCCTTTTTCGGCCCCATGACGCATGGCGGTTCCGATTAGAGGCGATAACACCTTTATTGCTTACGCACTCGTTACTTGTTGCGTTGAACTTCTCTACGTGCAACCCATGGTGCGCCGTTTTGGGCGGGGAAGCGGGCGTAACCATGTAACTTTGGCCCAGAAATTATTATGGAAGACGTCCACACATTAGATACAACGTAGATGGCGTACGAACAGTGTAATCCATGAAGACTGTTATCCTTAGCAACAACGCATCCACAGGCGTTATGCTTGAACATGTTTGAACCTGACGCAATAACAAGAAATGTGCGAACATGCTGCACTCTGCGCGAGCCGATGCGTCTGCTCAGTGGTGTCGTTTTTTATACATATCCACGTGCGTCATCACTGAATAATGTCAACAAGCGCTCCATGCATCATAGACCTGCTGGAGTGCCTTTTTTTTTCTTTCCGTATTTTGTATTCCCTGTTATTTGGGTCTGGTAGTAAAGAAAAACGTACAAAATGCCCCCAGACCCCCACAACAGTGACTAGATATAAAACCAGCGAAGGAAGTGGAAGAAAAACAACAACCACAAACACACACAATCACAAACAACAATCCCACGCAACAGACTACGACAACATCAACAGGAACAACAAAAAATTGTTTAAAACATGGCACTCTCAGAGAAGGAAAACTAAAAAAAGAGACATTAAAGGTGTCAACGCGAGATTTTGAGGCACCCAAATATTGTGTCATATATAATTTCATATAGATTAGACCTCTAAGATTTCTTACCGGTGTTTGGCTACAGAAATGTCTTAGAGAGGAAACAGTGATTTTTGATTTGCTTGTATGCAATAGAAAACATAGGCTGAATTTCGGAGTTGGCTCCTATACGAAATTAAAATTTAACAATTTGTTGTACCAAAGCAACATTTCCTCAGCTTAATCCTGTCAGATTGAGATATGTTTGAATGGAAAGCTTTACATCAGGCGAAAATCAGTACTTTCGATTTTTATTTTAGGGACACCTGCTATGTGAAATCTCCGTTGCACCTTTAATTTTGAGCCTTCAAGATTAATTGTTAAAACGTTAACCCCAAATTTTAAAAAAGCTTGGAAACTAAGAGGGACATGCTGAATTTACAACCTATTTATTAATATTTTTAAACAGAAATAAGAAAAAAGCAAATGTCATGTTGGCTATTCCCTCTACCAAACATGAAATCAATGTTAGAAAATTCAAACATGTCACCAGTTTGGCTCTTGATCATGTTACAAGATTAGTCCATAAAACAAAACCCCTAACCTGCAGGCTGTAGAGTTGTGAGGACGTAACCACAAATCAGAGAAAACAATATACACCTTTCATCATACTTGCACTTCCATAACCACAACTACACAAAATTTGATTGTGGTATTTGTGTATAATGTTTAGTAGTTAATCCATCATAACTATACCAAATTTGGAAGTACCTCATCATACCCAACCAACAATATAACCACAGTAATAGCACCAACAAGCTACACAATCGGCCACAATGTACAGGGCTGCCAAATAATTGCGGGCCCAGGGGAACCTTGTAGTATAGGCTTACACGGCGCGGGTCGGTTGCGGGATGTAACATAATGTACCAACTTTATATTGTAATGCCTCAGATCACATACCACAAACTACCCCACAAAATATTGAGATTCTGTAACTTTCATATATCCACAAAATACCACCATATTACCATGTGTGGATTTTGGGTCTAGAGCTTTTTTAGGCTATCGGGAGACACTTTTCTGCATTCAAAAAGTGCGAGATGGTTTTCAGGAAGCATCACAAAAGAACAATTATGAGATTCCATTCTGCCATGTTTGTGAAGGAAATAATTTAGTGCAAATGCCCGAGGGAAGATTTAAAATAGAGGATCTTAGTGGGTTTCTAAGCACATTTAAAGTTACTTTGGTGAATATAAACTCCAATCATCTCTGCATACATTTTTAAACATTCATTCCATTATAGTTTTCAGTGGAATCAGATGAGAATTGATCTCTTAGAATAGGCTTGAGTGCCAGTTTTTATTTAGGCTATCGCGCCGTACCTATAACGCAGTATGCACAGCTCACCCTATATCCGAAATTTCTAGGATTGCAGACCCATACATTATTGTTCTCCATTTTTCATAGGGCCTATTTTTGATATTTTACATTTCATGATTCCTTTTTAAGTTCTTCAAAAATTGATTCGCTGTTACTAAAGGTTTTTTTGTCAGAACCTATGCTTTCATCATACTGTGTACTGTATTTGTCAGAATTAGAAATTGCCCATATTGCGGCGTTTGGATTGTGTATTTAACAGCGAGGTCCCTATAAAACTTCTCATCGCAAATTTCATCAGGCATTTTCCAATTCTAATGAGTCAGCAGTAGGTAGAAATCTATACAGGATAGAGAAGAAACTATCACAATGAAATCCTGCAGCTGTAGAGGGCCTCTAATTTTGTTGTCGTTTTGTTGTTGTATTATTATTAGGCGAATCAGTTTTCTCTCCCCTAATTTTCATATACCGCGTCCAGCTTTCCGTATTCTAATCTTTTTCCTCATAAAGTCTCAAACTCCCATATTGGTCCCCATCATCATGTATCACAACATCCCGTATGTCTAACTTGTTTTCATTAGGCCGCTATTCTGCATTCCGCATTCTTTTTTTTTACTCAAATCCTCCTCAACTCCAGTACACCGTATTCCTATTTTCTAGCAAGGAATTGGGAGAATAATGAAGGTAAGAACAGGGCAAATGTATGTAGGGAACGTTCTACCTTTAGTGTCAGGATCAGTCGACCGGTAACTTTCGCGTAGTCTTAAGGCTAGGCCTGATTTTTTGATCTTTTCTACATGATAATTTCGCAACATAGGCCCTACACCCAAGGCCCCCTCCACCCCCCCCAACATACGTCTTCTAATCTCGCTCTCCTCCTCCCTTCCTTTCCCTCAACCCCTAATTCCTCTCCCATGTTTCCGTAAATTTGTACATCCCAACTCATTCCTCAACAGTTACTCTTTCCCTTTTTTTCTAATAACCCTTTTCTGTATCTTTCAGCATCCCGTAGTTTGTTTATCATAACTCCTCCTCAACTCCATTATTATGTCGTATTCCTATTTTCTTACCTATATGGCCTATAGGCTTTCTTCTTCTTAGCGTATCCACAAGTCATTGGTAATGGCTTGTTTGCACCGGCAACTTCCGTATTAATAATTCTTAAGCCCTGGCTTAGGCCTATAATGTTGTGGTTCTATTTTTTTCCTACACCCAAGCACACACCAATTTCTGGAGTTTAGACCTTGCTGACATTGCAGTCCAAACAAACAGCCTATTCGGCCAAAAGATACCGAATAAAACCCCCCCACTAACGATTACACTCAACCGTATTTGATCGTCACCCGGAAAAAGTCCGTAGCGCGTTACCCGACCTAGAGCGTAGTGCTCATTTCCTGATCGCTAACGCGCGCGCCTTAACTAGTCGCGGCACACGCAACTGTTGCGTATTTTGAAATCCCAAACAATTTGTTCGACGCACAGGTCGCTACCGCCATGCCGCCAAAATCACCATGGAGCTGGCTTCAACTCCCTACATGCTTTCGCCCTCACCGTCGGTGCCCTATGCAGACTTCCATATGTACCCCCCCTCGTAGGCCTATATACAAAGGATTTTAGTTTATATATTGGCCTTGTTTCACCAAAAACGAATAAACAGCTAAAATAATTAATTTTATGTTGCCTGTAAACAGGCTGTAAAATGCAAATTTCCCGGGAAGATGATCAAAATTTCCCTCTCAATAGTAAATTTCCCTTTTAATTATGTATTTCTTTATTTGGAAGGTCAAAAATTTCCCTCCAAAGAGCAAATTTCCCGGAATGACATTCCCAAATTCCCGCACTTTGTCCAGGCATGCATGTAAATAGCTATGGGGGGGGTACATATGGAAGTCTTGCCATTATGACCGCCAACGTGCCGGGATCGGACATCCGGGAGTTCACAAAATCCTGCATGGCGACGGCATGGCAACAAAGTGCGTAATTCATAATTGCGCGCTGCACGCAAAATGTCATACGATGTGCATTGAACTTAAAAACGCATTTGCGCAGTTGTTTTTCACCGCGATACGGGGATTCCCAGGGCTTCCCCTTTGTTTTCACCACTAGTGTGAAGTCAGCCGCTCCGGCTATAGCATGCTGCATGATAGCAGTCTCTTGCTAATCTGCTAATCCGAACTTCGATGGCAAAAATCATTTCAGATTTTTTTATGTGTTTTTGTTACTACTTTACTGGCATGATAGTGGCGAACACAACCTGAACCTGCAAGTGGGTTTCCTCCTTGAAATCGTGGAAGGTGTTTGTTCCGATTTAATATGTGGATCGGTTTCTTACTTATATGAGAGCCTGGCACTTGCATATAACACCCCATCAATTACCCGTGGAACAAACTTGGCGGTTTTTTTATGGTAGACGCAGTAATTGCATGTGCAAGGCCCTATCATACTGTGCTAATTTTGATGGTTAACCCAAAACGGCAGTTTTTTGTTTATATCCTTTTTTTTGGGGGATGAAATGGATTGAGGGCTCAAATTTTAGGATGTGACAATGAGAAAATACTGCCTTTCATCTGATATCAAATCCGATACTACTTCCGGGTAAATCAGGGGTCCCAGATGATCGGAACACGCCCTTTAAAGACAAGGCATACTTTTTATCTGATTCTGTATTTCTATCCGCGTATTAAATCCAACTTGAGATTTAAAAAAAAAAAGCCCTTTCCATGGTGAATATCACGATTTTCAGCGTGATATTATTGTGCACCATGATCAACCGTTTGACCTCAAACACAAACTCATCATTGAGCTTTTGTTAATTCTGTACTAGTGTAAACCACGAATCAACGTTTAGTGTAATTTGAATGCCGTTTTATGTCTAGTGGGGAGACGGTATACAAAATTTCCTCAATACTTCATTTGTTTTGCCTACGATCATTCGTTGTTTGTTTCTACATTACAGCAGAAATATGGAATGTACACATTTATCACTAATTTATATGTTAAAAAATGGCATTCCACTTTTCAGATTCCCCTCGCATTATCGCTGCTAAGCCCTTGAATTCGGCATTTTTTGTGGGCTTTTCGTGCATTTTTCAAGTTTAGCAGCGATAATGCGAAGAATCGAAAAATTTGGAAATGCTTTTTAAACTATAATCAGGGATAACTTTGCACAATTCCATAAATGTAGAAACAAACACCAAGGCAAATAGTGAAAAAAAATGGAATGCCTGACCTGAAAAATTTGTCATACCCTTTTTCCTGGAAATAGACATATGTACGGTACAGTGAGGCGTCTCAAAAGCCACTCTAAACAGCTGAGTGTCCATCAAATAATGTGTGTGTTTGAACTGTATTGGTCATGGCGCACAATCGCGCTTTAAATCTGGGATGTTCACCCAGGAAGGCTTTTTTGTCTCAAGGCGGAATTTTGATACACAAAATGACTGCCGTACTGTCTTTATACATGGATTTTCAAGCCAACCACTTACCGTTCTGTTTGCACATCCATGCCTAACAAAAATATGAATTTGTTGATTGTTTTCGATGTTTCGGATTAGCAAATCGCTTCTAATACCTTTGACTTAACTAAGTTTTTATCATTAATTAGAGCGCGAGGTGGCCGAGCGTCTAAGGCGCTGAACCGTTGGCAGGGTATAACATTGTCTGAGCGGCCCTGGTTCAGCCCCGCGGAGTCCCCTGGTTTCGTGGTCATACTCAAAATATT
Organism: Ophioderma brevispina; assembly: GCA_023653785.1. NCBI lineage: Eukaryota > Metazoa > Echinodermata > Ophiuroidea > Amphilepidida > Ophiodermatidae > Ophioderma > Ophioderma brevispina. The sequence continues at coordinate 8,065 of JAMKCH010030367.1, forward strand.
CTATTGGAATAGGTCGCAATTGCACATTGCATAAGAAATGGCATTTTCTTCTCACTCCCACCCATTGCATAGTGGTGCAGGTATATGCGATGGGTGCCCGGCACAGGGAAAGCAATCCTGAGCACTAAAAGTTGCAGACCTTCGTCGAAAAGAGTAGGGGATCGTCCCGGGTCTGTTACCTGCATCTAGACGCAGATTCCTCTAGTGTAATGCGGGAATCCGCTTTACTGGCGGTACAACCAAAGCCCTGCAGCAGGCGCTCCCCTCAGTGGATAACGGCACCGTGAAGATGAGGCTGGCTGACACTACCCATGCCACACCCCTCCTTTGCCAGCACTTTGTCACTCTCTTTGTTGATGATCTTTATTCTCTAGATGAGGGATGCCGGTACAGAAGATTGAACATTGGGTGGGAATCGACCCGGGGGGGTCTCAACTTTATTTTGGGTTTGTATTGGCCCAGTGCGTAGCCAGGTGGGGGCAAATGGGGGAAAAGTGGCCCCTCTGAAAACATTTTTGAGGGTAACTCGGGAATAAAACAGGAATATATTATGTTAATCAGCCCCTTTTTCGGATTCTTTGCCCTGTGACCGGGATTTTTTGCTTGTGATGATCAGGGACATTTGTTGACCTACCGGGAAATTGACCCCTCAGAACCACCGAGCTGGCACGCGCCTGTATGTGCCTCCAGATTTAAAATTGAGGCTCCGGAGCCAAGTTGAGACGCAAAAAAGGTGTCTCCAGAACTAGGTTTACCAAAAATTTCAGAAAAATAAGCTGCGATTTCCCTCAATTCCAGCTACGTGTGTGAAGTGTTTGAAGAAATTTGGTAGAATATGGTCCTTGGACGAAACGTCGGGCCTCTGGACTGAAATGGTCCTAAATGGGGGTCACTGGAACTGAATATGAAACCTGAAATGAGGGTCTTATGGCGGCACATACCTACTACCTCCCAAGTGAGAACCCCCAAGGGGGAATCAAACAGGTCCCCTGTGCCCAGTCCCATGACCAGGGATTCCAACTATTCGGGCCGCAGTATGCGGGTTCGTATGTGACGTCATGGGATGATTTGGGACTTGTGCATTTCTGGCCTCAGCTCAGTGATTTTGGGCATGTTAGGTTAGTAGGGCATATTCACTCCTGAACTTATTGCTCTGGTCTACAGCCACTGCTGGAATATGCCGCCACACCATGGTGCAACAGCTCTCACACAAAGAAGCTGCACATGGTACTCAACGAGACCATGATAACCATCATGTCTTCTCCGTCCTACTCCATCTGAATTCCTACCGATGCTTTCAGCATTGCACGTGCAGTACTTCGGAGAGCCACCACACGCATAAACAGTGAATAAGGCCCGGCTGGACCACAAGCACCTGCTGCATAACACTGTCAAAGATCCAACACAAACCACTCAGTATACAGAGACTGCGCTTCGCCGACCTTTCTGCCAACACCTGCTAAACGCTCCAGTTCCCCTTTCAACATCTTACAGACATAGACATGGCTAGATACCCCCAGACCAGATCAACTCTCTTTACACCTAAGACAGAAACTACCACCTGGCAGCAATCTCCCACGCAAGGATGGGTCACCTTTAAACTGGATTCGCACAGGAGTCTTCTCATTTCAACAGCAATATACAGCGATGGGGGCTGCGGCCATCGCCAGCCTGCCAATGTGGTTCTCCATCACCAGACATGCGGATTCCCATTCTCTATGATTGCCCTATCTTTCGTCCACGGTGGACCCAGATTTCTCAAACCCAACAATCAAAACCCAGTGAGTTTGGCTCAAACACTTAAAACATATTAGTGCTGCCCTCATACGCAAGAAGAAAGAAGAAATTATTTAAAGGACCCACCCTTTCCTCTCCTTAAGATATTATCCGCAGCGTATTGACTACACAATCTGTCATGGTAGTGAATGTTTTCTGACGTCCCTTGATGGCCTCTTCGATGGTGGTAGCATAATCTTCAGCATTTCCTGAAGCCTGATTCCCATAGTAAAAGGAATGTTTTCTGGTAGATCCAGATCCGTTGCCAGCTCCACTTCAGTCGCATGTCATCCTAACCTGTCTGGGGTTCTGTCTTTCTTTAGTGTAAGATTTGTGGATTCCATTATCACGGTGGTTGTACTTCTCTAATTGCAAGAGCTTTTCATTTCAGATCCCAGCCTTCCCTGTGTTGATCTGGAGGGAGAGTCCTTTCCTATTCCATTGGGGCAACAGCTTCTACCACATCCTGATGTCCGCACTAATATAGTTTTTGGAAGTATACATGGATGAGCCTTCAAGTTCAGATTCTTTTACCTCTTTAGGGTGGTATTTTCCCTGTCCTCTGAGATGTCTTCAAGGAACCGTCCAATTCAACCAATTCTGCAAAGCTGCATTTTCTTGCCTTCTTAACTCTTGAGACTTTTCTTTTTGCCTGCATAGCATTTCTGTATTGATATATCTTCCCGGCCATAGCATGTTTGTTATCTTCTCTCAGTTGGCCTTTTCTTTTTGGAGGCCTACTTTTTTTTTTTTTTTTTTTTTTTGCTTGAAGGCACTGACAATCTGCAGTTTCTTTTCTTTAACTGGTTTTGGTTTGAAGATCTGTGCATAGAAAAGTTTGATCTCATTCTCTAGTGTTGGGCTTTGTTACTAGTTAGCAAGTTTGTTCTCAAGAGCCTGGATTGTAAAATATATGAGCTCTTTTTTAAGATTTGAAGATCATGTAACTTTTTGGATTAACATCTAAGAAAATCATCCATGTATAGAGAGTTCAATAATTAGTAAATTGGTAGTACTGTAGCTTCTTTGTCCATGTGATGCAAAGCCATTCCAGAGGGTCACAGAAGACCTGTTTTTGGCAGTTAGTGCCTATCTATGGGTTGTCTGTATCGGGGGTGGGGTCCATTTGCTGACCCCACTTGTATGCTCCCGTTGGATTTAGCAGCCTTGACAGAATAAAGTTGAGGGGATACGGGATTTATTCCGTCAAGGCTGCTGAATTCAAACTGGAGCAGGAAAAAGTGGGGTCACCATCTTGCCAATGGGTAAACAACCACTGCCAATGGGTAAACAACCACATTGTCTCTCACAAATTCCAAGACCACCGCCCCCTCTTTCCCCCCCGTTTTCAGTCATTTCAGTAGCGCCCACTGCTTCATTTGCAGCGCGAACACTTTCCAGAGCTCGGACCAATTTGCTTCCCCCTATAGATGTCGCATTATACGGATTGAGCTTGATAAAGATTTTTAGTGTTTAAGGCATCCATACTAACAAAGTTTTGTAAAGAAATTTATTGAACAAGTGGCTAGGGGCCGACCAGGTAAAAATAGCTTACCGTGCAAAGCAACAGTTCAGCGATCAGAAGTTTCTATTGCAATCTAAAATCTAAATAATAGATTAAAAATTTTACATCAGAAGATTACATAGACATGCACGCCACACAACTCGATCCAGCGGAAAAAAAAATTTTTTGTAATACTTAAATACATTAACGGATTAAAGCGCACACATACCATTATCTTCTTGATCGATGAGGTTACCTGGTCGGGACAAGACCCCTAGCCGCTTCTACATTTTGAATTGACCAAAACATTCTCAAATTAAAGTACCCTGGGTAAAAATGCGCTAAGTGTGAAGGTCACAGGCAAAAGCATGTGGAGAGGTACCATTAGATTTGAGATGGTGAAAGTTGAGGTTGGGCATCCTTCCCGCGGTCCATGTGACAACTCAGTGCAAACAATTGTATTGTGAGAAATGCATTGGTGGGAAGAACAATACCTCCTCTTTCTGTATCTATTTTTGATTCATTTTGGTGAGTTGCGCTATTGAAAGAGGCTTGCTCAAATAACAAACTACAGGGAAAACTATTATATCCTAGTATATTTTACCCTACAAATTCCTTGACAAGTGTACAGATCTCTTTTGTTTTTGTAAGATGTTCAAAATATGTACCAAAGGGTCAAATTTAATAACATTTCACAACAAATTAAGACATTATTTTTTTTGTAATAGAAACTATTTTCTAAATGTTAATATGCTTGATAAGTGAAACTGGGCATAAAGTTCTTATTTTAGCATATCATAAAGTTACATTTCAGATGTTGGTGGTAAAGTCTTCATGATGCATTGGTAGCGGTGCGTGGCAAGCAAGAGAGAAGCTAGCAACAAGCGGTGCAAGAGCAGAAGAAAGAGCACTAGACATCTACAGGACCCTTGGATGAAAGCTCTTAGGGGAAGAGGAGGAAAAGAGAAGGGCTTTAGAGGAAGCAAGATTGGTAGGTTTTATGTAGTTGATGGTGTTCAATTGACCCAGAAAAGCCTTAAAATATGGATTGTGTGCAACGTCAGTAAGACCAAGGAGAGTCTTCCATTAATTCTGGCTTAGGCCCATGATTCATGCATGCAGTAGAAAGCTTGTTTTTGGACATTAACAAGCTGTGTTGGTATTGTAAATACAAATTTGCTTAAAATAATCACTGTAAAAAAAATGCCCTTAGTGCCACATCAACATAAAACATAAGATCACAGGGATACTGCTTCTTCCCCATGTTTCATTTTGAATTGATGCACTATAGTGTTTGTCAAAATTCCTTGGACCTGTTACTGTGCTTACATCATCCAACAGTGCAGCGTATTGACAGGAAAGCGGGCGGACAGAGTTACAGGTCCAGGGATTTGACAATACTATAGGACCTTTATGGCAATAGAGGGCCTGTTAGCTATAGGTTTACGGGGGCAATAATTTACAATTTGGCAATCTGTTTTTTTAGGAATGTTAAATTGGAATAGAAGGAAAACAAAATGTGTTTATTTTTTGTTGCCTTTTACTCTGTTGATATTTAAGTATGAACACATTTTAAGTTAGCATCAACTTAAAGGGGGGCTTTTTCGTGATCCACGATCCCTCGTCCCCCCCCCCCCCCGACTTACCTAAATAATGTTGAAGATTTTTTTATCATCTGAACCGTTACCTTAGTAATCCCATGTGTGCCCAATCTTACGTTCGAATTCGGTCGCATCTGAAAGAAATTCGCAATTTTTGTATTTCCTGTTCCGTAAACGGACAGACATTACACACAGTAGCCTATGGAACCGTGGGAAACGAGCATTGCTCATAACACAAAAACCGCAAGATCTGGGATCAGCTTCAAATTTTGAGAATAAGCTTTTCTCAGCTTATCTAGTGAATCATGAATAAACCCGAGGTGCTGAAATCACGAAATGCAACCTTCAAATATACAGATCAAATCAAATCATGCTGCCTTTTCTTCAATTTGTTCGTGTGTGTCCGTAAGGTGACCCATAATCTGACCCACTTTTGTTCTGATCCACTTATGAATTTGGAATCCCTTCATGGAAGGAACCCACAGTTTTATTCTGTTAAGGTTTCCAATTCATAAGTCGTCAGAAAAAGTTGGTCACCTTACGGAAATACTTTTGATATCTTGAAAGAATATAGTTTTTCATATGAATGCAGTGGCATAATGATCAAGGAGCTTCTTCGTGCTAAAAATAGCGTGTCGGATAATCCCAATTTTTGTAATTTTCTCTTAAGGTTTTGTGATTGTGTGTTAAACTAATGGCAACATCAAAAAATAAGTTTTTCTAGTGGCACTGTCATCATGTGTTTCATGCCTTTCTTGTTGCAGAGTCTCCTTGCTTTGTTTGGTCCTGGGCAGAATGCCCCATAGGGGACCTTCTAATTTTTTTGCCACTGAATCTATGTTCGGGTTTACATAAATTACAAGAAGCAGAGAGAAAAGCTGCTAGGGTGGCCGAGGCCAGAGATCGTATGGAAGCCATAGAAAGCCAAACTAACATGGGCCTTAAAGGAAGGAGAAGGAAGAGCTCTAAGAAAACAGTGGGAGGAATGTGAACGGATCAAGGAGAAGGCAAGTCGCTGATGCTAATCGCCGAGACAACACGGAGGCTGAGTAATGAGTTTGCACTACAGAAGATTTGCTGTTTGCAGAGCATTCAGGTTGCCGGGTAATTATTGTTGCAAATTTAATATACTCTGTTTTGTGTTTTTTCTTATGTTAGTTTTGTTAAGTTTAGTTAACCCAATTTTGACTCCGTTTTTGTTCCCCGTAAACGAGGGTGGCGGATACACCTCAACCCCCTCAGCACATGCTGCTTTGTGAGGATTTGTTGGAGCAAAGGTTAATTGACCGGATGCCCTTACCTAACGCCAATCCACAGTTTTCGGCGGTGGGCCTAGCCTTTGGGCAACCATGCCCATCATGCAAGGCAGCATGTGCTGGATGGCCACCATAGCTCTCCAGAGCTGATGCCCTTGTGGTAGATCTTCTTTTTCTTTTACAGAGAACAGCTACCCTCCTCATCAAGATTTCCTTAGGCAACCCGATGGGGGCGTCGGTTTAACCACCGACTCGGCCCTGGGACAGGTGGTACTGATTACAAGGATACAGTAAGCAGGCCCTCCAAGGAAAAATTGACCCGGATCACTTATATGTTATAGTGCATTTACCTCTCACGAGTCAGTGAAACACCCATCAAGCGTAGCTAAACTCATGAGTGTGTAATAAAGGCGGTGTGAAAATGCACACACAAAACATCTTTCTGAACGCAATTGTCGTCACTGACTCGAGGAAGATAATGGACCCCTCATGAATTGTTTTGTGCTGTTACAGACAGCTTGCTTAATTACCAACAGAACTTGATAGGGGTTTGGGGTGCATTGAACTGAAATAGACTGTATTCACAGCGTTTCAGAGGGTGATTGAATCTTTGACATATTAACATTAATCCCTTTGCACCTACTCTCTACCGTGGCTTTATTCTGTTAATAGAAGTAAAGCATGATACAAAAATAAATGCAACGGGTATAATGTAATCATGCCAATATGACAAATATTTTGTGAAGCCATCTCCTAGTACATGGCAAGCACACAGATGTATCACATGGCAGCTATTTGCACGTACAACCTTCTTTGTACTCACACAATGATGTGTTTTGTCATCTGGCTGTTTTGTGATGGGGGACTCCGCTTACTGGAGTATATATCCGATCCAGGAAGTCTCATACCATGACTTGCAAATCTTATGCATTCTTCCTCCTCCTAAAAAAAATCAGCCTTTTTTTTTATTAAATGTAATTTGTCTTTTACACAGGAACATTTCAAGAGGAAACTAGAGAAAGCCATCAAAGACACAAAACATGGAATGTTTGCTAGGCTAGCTGCAGAGGAGGTCTACCGAGGTGCCCAATTACACAATGCAGAAGTAGACAAGCTTAAATAAAGAGTATTGTATACACTGTATGTTAATCCAAAGTGTATACAATCGAATGTTATTTTTTGAATTTAGGAGTGTTTTTAGCTGTGGGAAGGTGGATTGTACGGGGAGATCTAGTTCAAAGTCTTGTGATTGCAAGTAGAATAAATCAAAAATTTCAAAAAATTAATTTCATAAATAACCAAATTGGTGTTCCCTGATAGAATATTAAATCCCTGTTAATATGACATGTCAACCACATTTCTTCCAGATTAGAAATAGTGAAGATTTTTGAAAGAAAAGATTTGGAAAAAAGCCCAAGCCTACGTTACCATTCAAACTTGCCGCCAGTAAAAACAGGAAGCAGAGTGTGCTACCTCCCCTAACCATTGCATTTTGGGAGTGCGTAGTTGCCAAAGCGTATTAATTTTTTCATCACTGCATGTCACAAAATGTGTTTTTTTGTATCGATGTTTTGTGTCCATGTTTGTAACAAAGCCTCTGGGCTTCCCAGTGTATAATTAAAACCGGCAGGGACACTGCCAATTTTCGCTGGTAACAGATAACAAAAACGAACAAATTGTCGGGAACCATTGAGCAAAGTATAATGTTTCTCGACTCGCCGAGGTCAAATTCCCATTGTGCAAACAAATTATTAGAACTTCGGAGTGTTGTGCATTACTACTGTGTTAAAAAGGTCACACGTTTCTTAGCAACTACCACAAAGCGGACCCACGTGGCAACCGCTTATAGTGACGCCATTGTGGGAAAAGGACAAAAAAAAAAATCTTTATGATGATCTTGCATTGCTTAACTATCTCAACAAACTAAATGCATGACGATGTTCATTAATGTCTAGGATCATTTTTAATTGTGATGCCTGGGGGAAATCAACGCCACAGAGTGTAAATTTTCGGGGTGGTGGGTAATTTTCATTACGGGTTTCAGGGCTTTGGCGCGATGGTGCCCTGTGCCTGGGGTTTCGGCTTATGGCTCTGTGGTGAGACAACATGTCGCAAGGAACCAGCGTAGTTAGATGTAAAGGCAAATGTGATTCAATGCGCACAAGAAGAGGAAATACTGCAATAAGATTAATCTTGATCACTTCCCATCGGCCCCCAATGATTTCCCGCTGCACAATTTGTGCGAGGGGGCCGAGGGGGGGAGTGATCAAGATTCTTCTTGCCTTGTCCACCACCAAGCATGTTGAATTAAAATGGCGTATGGTCGCCCAAGTTTCCTTCGATATACGTCAACTTTTTATCAGCTACAGCTAAATTTTTATTATTTTATACAACAGCACAAAATCAAATGAAAAAAATAAGGTGGTAACAAGAGGTGGTTGAGATAATGTCAAGGGTTTTCTTGCAGCCAACGGGCAGGCCCAAAGCTAGATAGAAGTACACGGGACTACCACCGCAGTGAAAGGGCTGGTCTAGCCTAGGGCAGGGTCTGAAAGAGGAGGTGGGGGTTTAATAAAAGTTAGTGAAGTAGTGTTTCTTTTCGGAAAGTTCTCTCGAATTTATAGTACTGGACAGTTTTTGGCGGGGAGGGAGTCCGGCCCTCTATTAAAATAGTCCAGTCTCAGTTTTGATGGGGAAAGAACATACCCACAGTGTTACTCCTACATGATTATTTAAAGGGGGATGGCCCCCCGATTTAAGGATAAAATGTTTATCTTGATTAGATGGCCTTAACCTCCCCCCCCCCCCCCCCCCCCCAAAAACCCATCTGTAAAGTT
>JAMKCH010030368.1:0-104091 GCA_023653785.1 Ophioderma brevispina
ACCATGCCATGTGAATTAACCATCAGATGACAAGGATCTATCATGAGGTATATAATACTATAAATGTTGACACGGGGGGAAATTCGTTCGTTTTTTTTTTATTTATTTTTTTCTATAGTGAACGTTTGTTTCAAATTATATAAGACCAATATCTTATTAAACATGACTTGCTAATGCTATCAACTGCATATTATAACCCAAGTAGATCAGGAAAGGTTCTGCAAGTAATATAACAGATTTATGTGGTCTGTCATAGAAACTACTGTAAAGGTGCCTGCCAGAAACACAGAGGGGTCGGGTGTGAACATGTGAAATCATAGGTCACATCACTAAATATAATAGTATAGTACTGCATGTCACAGTACAGTAAAGTATAGTATCTTTTAAAATGTTGATTCAACTCTAAGATTGCCAAGAATATCTCAGGACTAGTTCAAGATAGATACCTATAGGACAAAACACTTTCAGATTTCAATAATGATTACAGACTAAGTTTTAAAATTAAAAGATGAGCGAACCTTTTCTAGATAAGTTTGTCTGTTCCAAGTTATTCGAACTCAACAAAATATAAATGTCTCTTTTGAGGTGGAGGATGCTCTGAATGTAGAATCAGTGGCGTAACAGGGGGGGGGGGGCGGTGGGGCAAGCGCCCCCCACCCGGACACCCAAAACAATCAGGAAAAAATCGGGATAGGGGAGCAAAAATGGGAAGGGGAAAAAAGGGAGAGGAAGAAGAAAAGAGAAAGAAAAAGAGGGAAAGAGGAAAGAAGAAGGGAAAAGAAGAAAAAATAGGAAGAGAAGAAGAAGGGGAAAAGAGAGGGAAGAAGAGAAAGGGAAGGGTGAAGGTTGCCTAGGTTGGGTCTCCTCGGCGAGCATAGCGAGCCGGAAATATTGGTGCCTGCCTCGGAAAAATTCGGGAAACTCTGAGTCTGCCCCCCCCCCCCCCCCCCCCCCCCCCAGGAGGATCAGGTTGGGGTTACGCCCCGATTAGAATTAGAGAAAATTGGTACAAAATTCTGCCATCGTTCTAAAGCTCTTGTACTATTTCCTTTAATGTGTATTATTTTATATGTCAGCTGAGAGACACTTTGGACCACAGCTTATAACAAGAAACCAATTGAAAACATTTGGATATACAATCTCATTAAACGTGCATCGGCGGAACGGAAAGATCGAAATTATAGATATGCCCAAAAAAATGAACGCCCGATTTTGACGTGATTCTTGCAATTCTGTCCGAACAAACGGTTGCTTGTGCACAATCTGGACAAGATTCATGGCTGAATAAACTAGCAAGCCGTCGGAAATAACTGGTTTCCTTTGGAATACACCAACGGAAATATATTTGGAGAGTTTTCATTCGTGGGATGAGAAACTTTGCCTAGAATTGGGTAAAATGTCAGATAGAATTAGAGAATGATTGTCCTCTTCCTTATTCCCAAAGTTGTTAAGTTATTGCATCCTGTCATGGATAGGAAAGAAAATTTTTCTTTTTTACATTTATTTGGAATTGTTTGAAGTGAGATTGGGCAGGGATACAAAAGGTAAGCTTTTTATTGGAAATGTTTTGAAGCGTGGAAGAAAAAAAAAGGTAGGAACTAGAGCGTCCTTAATTAACGTACACTCTTCCTCGCTTAAAGTGTTTCCTCAACATTAATGGGTTTGGTTTGTCGAATTAATTAACATCTAACAGCAACCAAATGGGAGGCGTTGTCGGGATTGGTTCATGAAGCAACAGCTCACCCATAGGCAATGGGGGATTTTAATCAATACCATTAATTTACACTAGATTTTCCTTCTCTCTTGATATTGTATGTGCTACTTGGACTTCAGTGCAGTTGTTAACCACTGTTACTCGCCCCAAAGACGATAGTAATTGCTTGAAATGCCTCGTTGATTCTCTTCCACTAATGTCGAGAACATCCTTATCCATCAAAGATGTCAGTTAGAATCCATTGCAGCGGATTGGTGAGTTCCCAATGTTCTATCACTGGACCTAATGATTTAATTATATACAGACTGGACTTGAGATTAAAAATCCCGATCAGATTGCTCCATTCCGGTCTTTGTTATATCATTTTGGATTCCTGCAATTTCTTGCTTCATGGGCCTAGATCTCTATAAGAAATGCACAAGGCTAAAAGAAACTTTGCAGAATGTAGTAGCTCGTCTTGACCAAATCCCTCGACAAGGATACTTGCACATAACAAGAACTGCATGGGCTTCCAATTAAACAGAGAGCAGTTTAAGTTAAGGCTTCTGATTTTAAAACCCATTCATGGTGTGTCACCGGCCCGATATGCCCACCCATATCTCATTCATACTCATTCGCTGACCACCACCGATAACCCTTAGATATCTCTCCTGCCAGTGAATAACGCAGGCTCTCTTCAACAGTTGACTTTCTTTGTAACACATCCGTTTGAACTACCGATATTCACGGCGTGTTTCTGACGATGCTTTCTAACGTTATAATTAATGTCGTAAGTCTTTCATTTTTTTATCTTATCTTTCCCCTACCCAAAGACCTCCAGTTGGCTCGGCAGATGTTTTACACCAGTTTTAGGCAGGGAATAGGCATCGATCCATCAGAACAAACCTCGGATACGGCTTTTAAAGTTACTTTCCGTAATATTCATGGCCCACCGTCTGGTAGAGTACCAGAGTCAACGTTTACCATTGGGCTCAGGGTTTGTATTCCTCATTCACACAACTTAAAATTAGTTGTAGCCCTGCAGAAACAAAATCCTATTGTTTAAAAGCATCGAATTGTGACAACCACAACGCAGTACTCTGTACCAGGATGACACATAAAGCTCAACTTGTGTGGTGCCTCAGTTATCCCCATACATGCAATATTATATAGTGTAAAGAGGCGACACACTTACTTAGTTTTGGCTAAATAATTTTCTAATTATGTTGTATTACACGTACACGGTCTTATTTGCTGTTTTGAAATAAACTCATCTGCCTTTCTGTTCTATTAACCTGTAAAGATGGCTAATCACTAAGGGGGTTTACTCGAGGCATAAAAGGACAGACGGGCTACTCAACGAGAAATGGGTTATAGGATGGGATAGGAAATAGATAGTATATGAATAGTCCAGTGGGTCAAATTAAGAATAATTTAAAGGATTATCATATCAACAGGGTTTATAATACTTGCTATTAACCTATGCATATGAGGACGCCGGCTAAACATAGAAAAAAACCCGAGTAAAACGACAAGTTGTTATCTCGCAATGTTTTTGTTTTCTTGTGTTGTTGGTTACTTCGTCTACTCAACAATAGGGGCTACCGGGTTGGGGAGCGTGTCGCCCCTAAGAGCTTAAAATCAGAAAAACGATTTTTTAAAGCACTGAATTGCGTTAAAATTTAGGTTTTTTTACAGTATACTTTGCGGCCCTCCTAAGATTTCACCCTGGCGCCGCCCTGACACAAAACGTGTTATCGTTGCAACTCCCATACATTGTCTTTATAAAAAACAAACATGATGCTGTTTGTTGTGGGCTTCTATCAGCTTCTCTATCTAATTGTAATATCGTTCTGTCTATTAGGTTGCGTGTTCTGATCGCTTGGGCATTGGCGTAGCCATGTGGGGGCAAGGGGGCAGAGTGCCCCCTCTGAAAATTGTTTTAAGGGGAAATCGGGAAATAAACACGTATATTTATGTTACATCAGCCCTTTTCGGGATTCTTTTGACTTGCGACCGGGAATTTTGCTTGTGATCGGGGAATTTTTTGCACCTACCGGGAATTGGCCCGGCCTCGCGCGGAACCCCGGGCTGGCTACGCTACGACGGACGCCCTGTTCTTTGGGACCTCCATTGTATTGAATAGAGCTTTGCTTTGCTTCTATAAACCTTAAAAAACCGCAAGTTTTTTCCCACGGTACTTAATGGGACGTACGGCTGATTCAAAAAGAATTTACTTACTCCATTTTTGTCGTGGCTTATAAAACAATCTAAAAGAAAAGTCCAGTAAAGTAAATATCATGTAAAGAAAAAGTAGAGCAATTCTGAAGGTCTAAATTAAAAAAGGAATTTTTGAATTTGCACATGCCAAACCCAGTTATCTCATTGAATAAATCACCCATGTTACTGACTGCACCTCTGGGTACTTGTCATCAGTTTCTATTCAGGCCAAATCAAAATACGCGTGAACAAGCCAGATCCATTGGTTTGCACATTTTATTGTCAAATGAAAGTTTTGGCTTTTATATTCAATTCTACTATAATCACTCGATAATTCAGTTCATCGTCCTATTCATCATCAGCATTGTATTAACTAGTATTTTTATCTCAACGCATCTGCTTCTGTCTGCCATTATTCTGTTCAAAATTGGCCAAAACAGCAATGATTTGTTTCTTATCTCAGAGAAGTCTCTAAAGAAAACCGTGCTAGAAAGACGCTCGCGAGATTCAAAATCGATTATCATTTAATGTCAGCATTTAGAATTTTACTCTTGATATATCTTAATTTACCTTTATTTAAAAAAAATCATTTTGACATTGAAAGTTGCCAAACCAATGTGACTTTCTTGTTCACGATGATTTAGTGATCATGGTGATTTGGTTGAAATTACACGGAAAGCGAGTTGCCCAGATGTGTACTCGAAAATGGTTATTTTTATTCAATTAGTCTAACTCGGATTTGGCACGATCAATTCACAATTTCTTTTTTTAATTTAAAAACATTCGCAACTGCGGGCGCTTTCTAATGATATATTAGTTTCAAGGATTCCTTACAAATTTTCTTCTACTAACTACAAAAAATGAGTAAACTCTTTTTTGATACGCCTGTATGGTGCAGTGCCAGGCTCGCATGTCAGTAGAGAACACTAGACTAATCGGAACAACACATTTAAGTACTACGCTTGCTAGAACTATCAACCTACTATAACCGTCGAGTAGCATAATTTTTTAATAAATTTAGATTAAATGTATTACTTTAATATAACTTGGGACATGCATTTTTTAGGTCAAATCTAGTGAAAGTCGTATTATAGTATATAGTTAAAATACTGTAAAATACCAGGCGAACGGGCCACTCTGCTGACAAATGGTGTAGTGAGCGTGCCTTTTGTTTATCATGTTGCAGTGTTTTCTTTAATTTCTGAATGTTTCTTTTTTCGCCGGTTAGCGGCCTAGGCCTATTTTTCCATAGATAATCAACGCCACGGATCAGGTTCAGTGCCATGTAGGGGACCTCAGTCCACATCGCCTTCCGAAAGTGGTTAATCACAAAGCCTGATGTTGGCCTGCTCTCCCTCCCAAAACCAAGTGACTGTCAGTTTTTAAAATTGTCAGCTCTATTAGATTAGGGGACCTAATTTTATTACTGCTGCAAGGTAGAATATGTGAAATTGCGTGCATTTTATGTAAACCATTGAGGTAAGCGCCGTGTGTATTGTCACATGTCTCGATACAAATCGGGAGAATTGGAAAATCTAAAATTAGTGCCCGGCCAATGATATAATGGCTTGCGTGCGACGGTAATTTCACATTAGTGAGTCAAAGTAAACAATTGCGTTTGAAACCATTTCCCCTACTGATTCTACATTGCAAAATCTGACTTTAGAAATTACACGCTCTAAACGTTTTGTTTTACCTTTAAAAATATTTTTATACCATCTTTACAACCTATATGTGGTTTTAAAGGTGTTCACATAGTAAGTGGAAGACGACCAATGCTTTAATCCCGAACATAGTTATGTATATGTACATGCGACTTCGGTTAAAATCTTAATATATATTATTAAAACTGTTAAACTGAAAGTATCATTTCGTGTGAGTGCAACAAGTCGAACCTTTAAACTGACATTTTTGGTGGAATTTAGTTTTTTACTAGGCCTTTATGAAAAAGTAATCAATTACGCGTATTTGTTATACATTTCAAGTAACAGCCTCAATTTATTGCAGGGTTAAATTATGCTAATTAAGGCATTGGAATCCGACATTGTTGCCCTCAATTAGTGGCACCAAGTCGTAATTGGTAATATGACTTTTTTGTTTTTTTGTTTTAAAACCCTCGTCTACCGAAGGCCGCCCCTTCACTTTTTTTTTTTTTTTTTTTCTTCCGCCTTGCTAAAACCCTTTTTGTGCCAATGTTTTAACACTTAACAACTTCAGTCGCCGTTGCATTTGTTTTAACCACCAAAACGCTGGTCTTTGATGGGTTACATTCCACACCAACAGAGGGAAAAAATAAAATAGGAAAGTGGAAAGACCGACGCATGCTTTATCCCTAAACATAGTTATTATAATGTACATAAGCGACTTCGGTACAATATTAATTATATTAAACTGTTACCTGAAATGTATAATCGGTGTGAGTTCACAAGTCGTCAAAAAAACAACTGCCATTTTTTTGGTGGAATTGATTTTTTTTTTATAGGCCTTTATGAAAAAGTAAGTCATTACGCGTATTTGTTTATCACTTTCAAGTGACAGTCTCATTTATTGCAGGGTTATTAGCTAATTAGACCTATTAGATTACGACTTTTCGTTGCACCTCAAGTTAGTGGCAACGAAGCGTAAATTGGTAGATATGGACTTTTTTTGCGTTTTTGTTTATTAACCCTCCTCTACCGAAGAGCCATTTCAACTTTTTTTTCCGCCTTTAAACTCCTTTTGTGCCAAATTTTTTTGAACACTAACACTTGCCGTTGGATTTTTAAACCAAAAACGCTGGGTCATTGATGGGTAACATCAACACGACCACAGGGAAAAAATAAAATAGTAAAGTGGAAAGACGACGCAATGCTTTATCCCTAAACCAAAGTTAGTATCATTTACATAGCGACGTCGGTACCAAATTACTATATTATTAAACATTTTTAATTTTATACAACTTAAAAAGTTTGTGAGTGCAACAAAGTCGTAAAACTGACATTTTTGGTGGAATTTGAGTTTTTTATACCTTTAATGAAAAAGAAGTCAGCTAAAATATTTCTCATTTTAAACCTTTCAAGTGACAGTCTCAACTTATTGCAGAGTTATTAGGCAATTAAGGCCTATTGTATATGCGACTTCGTTGCACTCATTTAGTGCAACGAAGTCGTAATTGGTAGATATGATTTTTTGCTTTTTGTTTTAACCCTCGTCTACCGAAGCCCCTTTCACTTTTTTCCTCCCCATTGCTAAACTCCTTTTGTGCCAAATTTTTTAACCTTAAAAACTTCGCCGTTGGATTTTTTTTAAAAACCAAAACAGCTGGTATTTGATGGGGTACATCAACCCGACCACAGGAAAAATAAAAAAGAGTAAAGTGGAAATACGACGCATTCTTCTCCCTACACATAGTTATTATAATGTACATAGCGACTTCGGTACAAATATTAATATATCTTTAAACATAACTGAAATGTATAATTACGTGGTGAGTGCAACAAAGTCGTAACTGACATTTTGGGTGGAATGGGTTTTTTTATAGGCCTTTGAAAAGGTAGTCCTTACGCGTAATTGTATACATTTCCAAGTGACATCTCAATTTATTGCAGGGTTTATTATTCTAATTAAGGCTATTGTAGATGCGACTTCGTTGCACTCAAATTATTGCAACGAGTCGTATTGGTCGATGACTTTTTTGCTTTTTGTTTTAACCCTCGTCTAAATACCGAACCCTTTCCACTTTTTTTTTCCGGCCCCCTTCTAAAACTCCTTTTTTGTTCCAAATTTTTTTTTAACATTACCAACTTTCGCGCCGTTGGATTTTTTTTTACCAAAACGCCTGGTCTTTGTATGGTACTTCCCCAAAAAAACACGAACAGGGAAAAAATAAAATAGTAAAGTGGAAAGACGACTCATTTTTTAGAATTCCCTAAACATAGTTATTATAATGTACATATCGACTCTTCGGTACAAAATATTATATATATTAAAAATTTAAACTGAAATGTATAATTTCGTGTGAGTGCAACAAGTCGTAACTGACATTTTTGGTGGAATTGAGTTTTTTTAATGCCTTATGAAAAGTAAGTCATTACGGCGTATTTGTTATACATTTCAATGCACAGTCTCAATTTATTGCAGGGTTAGAGGCTAATTAGACCTATTGTAGAGACGACTCATTCGTTGCCGCCACTCACAAATTTAGTGTTCAACGACGTCGTAATGTAGATAGAACTTTTTTGCTTTTTTGTTTTAAAAAAAACAAAAAACCCTCGTCTACCGAAGCCCCTTTCACTTTTTTTTTTTCCGCTTGCTAACTCCCTTTTGTGCCAAAGTTTTTAAACACTTAACACTTCGCCGTTGTATTTTTTTTACCAAACGCTGGTATTTGATGGGGTACATCAACTAGACCACAGGGAAAAATAAATCGTGTCCGATTCAAATTGCGGCCCAAAACAGTTGTTGTTGACGCGGAACAAAATTTTTCTCCCAATTCTCCCGCCACAAAATGACCACATCTTTCCGAAGGACTTTTTTTCCATAAATTTGCCTCATAATACTAATAGGAGAACACACATGCATTTTAACATTGCTGAAAGAACAATATAACCAAAAAGTTGGCTGCTCCATTACGATTTTGAGAGCGCAACCAAATGCTTATTTATGCTAATTATCCTAAAACCGACATATGCCTATTTATTATCGTCAAATCGTTTTGTTAATTCCATGCATTTGCATAAAAAACTGATATTTAAGGCAAATAAATAATGTTGGACAAAAATACATAAGCGGTTAAAACATGGCGGCGACTAACCAAATGTTGATCCACATGGGCCCCTTATATCCATGAATGTTAATTCATGTCAAATGCCATTAACGCTCCTTTCATGCACAAAAAACAAACATCCACAGGTATAGGTAAGAGACAGGTTGATCCCAGCGATGGAATGTGGGTCCCTCCCCCCCCCCCGAGAAGTACCAACATGCCTATACACAACGGGAATATCACAGACACTAATCTTGCTACCATGGACATCCTACTCTTTGCATTGAATACGAAAACGAGTACTCCCATGCCTAGAATTACTGACGTCAATGGTTCACCACTCACTGAAATTGACATGAATCATGAAAGCCCCCTGTCCTTCTGAGGGACGTTAGGCCATCGTTCCTTTTAACGGAAGTCCACTGGCGTCCATTAAAACAGAGAGCAGATTTTAGGTTAAGGCTTTGATTTTGAAAACCATTCATGGTGTGTCACGGCCGCGATAGGCCCTACTCATACTCTCATTCAATGAGCTAATTCAGCTGACTACCACCGAGAACCCTTAGATCATTTTCTTGCTGCCAGTTGAAGAAACCAGCATCTCTTCAACAACGGTGACATTTCTTTGTACACATCCGTTTGACTACCGATATGTACACGGGCGTGTTTCTGATGTTTTCTAACGTTATAATTTAATGTCGTAAGCTCTGTTCATTTTTGTATCTTAATCTCCCTACCTCCAGTTGCTCGGGCACGAGGTTTGGTACACCAGTTTAGGCAGGGAAGAGGGCATCGAGGTCCAGCAAAGAACAAGACATCGGATACAGGCATTTTTAAAAGTGACGATTCAGGTATATATCATGGCCCACGTCTGGTAGAAGGACCAGAGTCAACGTTTACCATTGCGGATCGGGTTTGTATTTCTCATTCAACAAATATTAGTTGTAGCCACTGCAGAATAACAAAACATTCCTTGTTTAAAGCAATCGAAATTGTGACACCACAAACGCAGTATTAGTACCATGATTGCACCTAAAGCTCAACTTGTGTGGGGACCTCAGTTATCCCCTACATGCAATATGATATATAGGTAGTAAAGAGCGACACACTTACATTAGTTGTGGCTAAAATAATGTTATAATTATGTGTATTTACACCGTACACGGTCTTATTGGCTGTTTGAAAGAACACTCATATGCACCTTTCTGTTATGACCTGAAAAGATGGCTATCACTAAGAGGGGGGTTAGCTCGAGGGATAAAAGGCCAGACAGTGCTACTCAACGAGAATATGGGTTATAGGATGGGATAGGAAAATAGTAGTTAGGATATGAAGCGTGTCAGTGGGTCAAATTAAGAGATAATTAAAGGGATATCAGTGATCAAACAGGGTTATAATACTGCGTATTACCCTTAGTGCATATGAGGACGCCGCTAAACATAGAAAACCCGAGTAAAACGACAAGTTGTTATCTCGCAAAATGTTTTTGTTTCTTGTGTGTTTGGTTACTGTCTACTCACAATAGGGGCGAAGGGGTGGGGGCGTGTCGCCCCTAAGAGCTTAAAAATCAGAAAAAACAGATTTTTTTAAGCAATAAATTGCGTTAAATTTAGGGTGTTTACAGTATACTTTTTCGCCCTACTAAGATTTCACCTCGGCGCCGCTCCTGACACAAAACGTGTATCGTTGCAACTCCCATAATTGTTCTTAAAAACATGGCATGTTTGTTTGGCGTAACTTGACCGACCCTAAAAAAAAGGTTTTAACCTTTAAAATAATTAAAGGTGCGTGTTCTGATCGTCTTTGGGCAGTGGCGTGACAGGTGGGGGAGAGGGGGGCAGATTGCCCCCCTGAAAATTGTTTTGAGGGGAAATCGGAAATTAAACAGGATATTTATGCTTAAATCAGCCTTTTTTTGGATTCTTTTGACTTGCGACCGGGAAATTTGTTCTTGTGATCGGGAAATTGTGGCACATACCGGGAATTGCCGGCCTCGGAACCACGGGTGGCTACGCGCTGTCTTTGGGGACATCCATTGAATTGAATAGCGCTTTGCTTGCTTCTACCATTAAAACGCAAGTTTGTTTCCACGTACGGTACTTTAATGCGGACGTACAGGTTGATTCAAAAAGAAATTTACTCATTTTTGTCGTGGCTTAGTAAAAATCTTATAGAAAGTCACAGTTAAGTAATATATCATTGTAAAGAGCAATTTCTGCAGGTCTAAATTAAAAAAAGGAATTTTTGGAATTGCTACATGCAAAACCCAGGTTATACTCTTGAATAAAACACCATTTTAATGACTGCACAATTGGGTACTTGCATCAGGTTCTTTAGGCCAAATCAATAAAGCGTGAAACAGACAGATCCATTGGTTCGCAACTTTTATTGTCTAAAATGAAAGTTTTGACTTCCATATTTCAATGTACATAAATCAAGCGATATTCAGTTCATCGTCCTATTCATCAGCATTGTAATATTAAACTATTTTCATCTCAACTCATATGCTTCGCCCTTATTCTGTTCAGAATTGACAAACATGCAAGAGTTGTTTATTCAGAGAAAGTCTACTAAAGAAAAACAGTGCTAGGACGCTCGCGAGATTCAAAAGTCGATATCATTTAAAAATTGTCAGCATTTAGAATTTGCTTCTTGTTTGATGGATTTGAGTGAAAGAAAAAAATCATTTGACATTGAAAGTTTGCAACAATGGAGACGTCTTGTTTCAAGCATTAGTGATCATTGGTGATGTGGGTAAAATAGCAACTGAAGAGAGGTGCCCAGATGTGTACAGTCACGAAAATGGGTAGTTTTATTCAAATTAGTCTAACTCGGATTTGGCACGAGCAAATTCAAAAGTTCTTTTTTTAATTTAAACATTCAGAAACTGCGCTTTCTAATGATATAATTAGTTTACAAGGAATTCCTTACAAATTTTCTACTAAACTACAATAAAAATGAGTAAACTTCTTTTTGAATAAGCCTGTATGTGCAAGTGCCAGGCTCTCATGTCAAGTAGAGAACACAATAGACATAAATCGGAACAAGCACATTTAAGTACTACCAGCTTCCTAGAACTTCAACCTACTATACGTCGAGTAGCATAATTTTATAAAATTATAGATTAAATGTATTACTTTAAATATAAGACTGCAATTTTTTAGGTAAAAATCTCGTATTATATGTATATAGTTAAAAATACTGTAAAATACCAGGCGAAACGGCCACTCTGCTGACCAAAAATGTAGTGAGCGTGCCTTTTGTTATCATGTTGCAGTGTGTCTTTAAATTTCTGAACATTTTCTTTCCCTGTTAGCGGCCTAGGCACTATTTTTTCCAATAGATAATCAACGGATCAGGTTCAGTGCCATGTAGGGGACATCATGTCCACATCGCCGTCTCGATAAGTGTTAATCACACCCTGATGGTTGGCCTGCTTCCCCAAACCAAAAGTGACTGTCAGTTTTAAAATTGTCATCTCTATTAGTATTAGGACCTAATTTTACTGCTGCAATGGTGAGAATAGTGTGAAAGTTGCGTGCACTTATTATTAAACCAATTGAGGTAAGCGCCGTGTGTATTGTACGTAACATGTATCAGATTACAAATCGGGAGAAATTGGAAGAAATCTAATGAGTGCCAGGCACTGATATAATGGCTTGCGTGCGACGGTAATTTCACATTAGTGAGTCAAAGTAATACAATGTGCTGTTTGAAACCATTTTCCTACGTGATTCTACATTGCAAAATCTGACTTTAGAAATTACACGCTCTAAACGTGTTTGTTTTACCTTTTAAAAATATTTTTATACCAGTCTTACACCATATATGTTGGGTTTTTAAAGGTGTTCACATAGTAAAGTGGAAAGACGACGCATGCTTTATCCCTAAACATAGTTATTATAACATGTATAATGTACATAGCGACTTCGGTACAAATATTAATATATTATTAAACATGTTAAACTGAAATGTATAATTTCGTGTGAGTGCAACAAAGTCGTAACTGACATTTTTGGTGGAATTGAGTTTTTTTATAGGCCTTTATGAAAAAGTAAGTCATTACGCGTAATTTGTTATACATTTCAAGTGACAGTCTCAATTTATTGCAGGGTTATTAGGCTAATTAGGCCTATTGTAGATACGACTTCGTTGCACTCAAAATTTAGTGCAACGAAGTCGTAATTGGTAGATATGACTTTTTTGCTTTTTTGTTTTAACCCTCGTCTACCGAAGCCCCTTTCACTTTTTTTCTTTTTTTTTTTTTTTTTTTTTTTTTTTTTTTTTTTAACCTTAACAACTTGCGCCGTTGGATTTTTTTTTTTTACCAAACGCTGGTCTTTGATGGGGTCCATCACACGACCACAGGTAAAAAATAAAAATAGTAAAGTGGAAAGACGACGCAATGTTGTAATCCTAAACTAGTTATTATAATGTACATAGCGACTTCGACAAGATAATATTTATTAAAAATTTTTAAACTGAAATGTATAATTTCGTGTGAGTGCAACAAGCTCCGTAATGAACATTTTTGGTGGAATTGAGTTTTTTTATAGGCCTTTAGAAAAAGTTATAGTCCTTACGCGTAATTTGTTATACATGTCAGTGACAGTCTCAATTTATTGCAGAGTGATTAGGCTAAATAGGCATCACTTTGTGTAGATACGACTTCGTTGCACTCAAATTTAGTGCAACGAAGTCGTAATTGGTATATATACTTTTTTGCTTTTTTGTTTAAACCCTCATCTACCGAACCCCTTTCACTTTTTTCCGCCTTGCTAAAACGCCCTTTTGTGCCAAATTTTTTTTAACACTTACCAACTCGCCGTTGATTTTTTTACCAAAAAACGACTGGTCTTGATGGGGTCATCAACCCACCACAGGGAAAAATAAAATCGGTTTTCCGTTCAAATTGGCGGCCCAAAAACCGTTTTTGTGCTGCGCACAAAGTCTCCCGCCAAAAATGAAAACCACTTTCCCGAAGACTTTTTTTTCCAAAAATTTCGAGGCTCATAATACTATGGAGAACACACATGCCATTTCATTGCTGAAATAAAAAGATAACCAAAAAGTTGCTCCATTACGTTTTGAATAGCGACACCAAATGCTTATTTATGCTAATTACATAAAACGCCATACCATTATGTTATAGTCAATCGTTTGTTATCCAATTCATTTGCATAATAAAACTGATATTAAGGCAAATAAATAAAATGTGGACAAAAATAATTATAGCGGTAAAACAGGGCTCGCGACTAACAAATGTGTGATCCACATGGCCCCCTTAGAATACATGAATTTGGTTATGTAATTGTCAAATGTACTTTAAGCGCTCCTTTTCATGCACAAAAACCAAACTCCACCAGGGTATAGTTAGATCCAGGTTGATTCCGCAAAGCGATGATGTGGGTGCCCGCCCCCCCCCAGAAAGTACCAACATGCCTAGTACACACACGGGAATATCACAGACACTAGATCTTTGATACAATGGACATTCCTACTCTTTGCATTGATATGAACACGAGTACTAACATGCCTAGAATTACTGGACGTCAATGGTTCACTTGAAATTGGACAATGAATCATGAAAGCACCCCGTCTTTCGGAGGGGACTTGGCCTCGTTCCCGTTTACAGGAATTCACAACTGTACATGTAATCCGAGCCAGTTTCGACTATAGGCCGAATAGTAGTTGAAAACCCATGACGTTCCCATGCGCCCCCCCTCTAAAGTGGGCGGTTAGGAGCGTTCAGGGCAAGTGCTTCAGGTTGCCAAGCAAGGTAATTTGCCCACTCTCAATTTGAATAAATTCATTTGAAATGCCTGCCCAGCCAGGTTAATCTTTCGTAGAAACGACTATCCACGAACGATACTCAGTTAACACGCGTAGATGTATCGGGTGTGTACGGTATTTCAGATATCTTACATTAATGGAGTTTACCAGTATGCCAATAGTATGCGGATGTGTTTTCTTGATTAGAATTAGAGACCAGTCATGCCAGTGGTTTAGGCGTTATATGCAGTTCGCAGTAAAAAATGACAATTCAATTGGGAAAGATAGAGGACACGGTCGGTGCCCTCATCCCTCTTTCTTCAGAATCCCAATTGCGGTTGCTGGAAAGATTCCTGGACATTGCCGAGTCGGACCTCACACCCTACACTTTGAATAACCGAATTATCGAATATTAGATAGTTTAATATTTAGTGTTTAAATGTGAACCCCAGCGTTTAGTGCGACAGTTAAATATTTGGCTGTTAATCATTAATTTTTTTCAAGATGGCATTAAATAATTTAATCAAGCAAAAAAGGCATCACAACAATTGACCTTTGGCCCATCCATGCAATATTTGGACCTCATTCCGAAGAATATTTGATATTTTTGTTAAATATTTTACTCAGTTTTCGTAAAAGACCATTCACATGATGTGGGGGGGGGGGTTGTTCTTTGTATTTTGTGTTATTTTTTAATCAGCTAGACCTTATTTTGGGTGTACAAATGTTAGCGGAACTTAAAGCAAACGCATGAATTATAATATTGGCTCTGCTACACCGAGATAGATAGCGAGGCGGGCATTATTAGCTTGGTACAGACATAGCTAGCTTTCAACATGCAATGATTATCAGTCGCTATTGTTTCGACTCATTCATCATTCTTAACAAGTGTTGTGGCAACTCAACCCGGGGACAGTCAGATATATCACTGCCTGCAGTCTACACCCAAATGTTACAAATGTATTTACACGTCTGAACAGGGGGCCACACAGTATGAGAAAAAATTACGAAGATACTATTTTATTTGTTATACTTCTAAATCAAAATACCAAAAGGCTGAAATTATTAGATGCCAGCGATAGCGGAAAGCCTTAGGAAATTATTAAGCAGATTATGACGCCGCTGCTTGTATAAGTTGCATCGACCACTGTGTAACACCCACAGAACCAACTGTGACCAATACAACTATACGTCACCCGTGATTGACGCCTACGTCACACAACTCACAAAATGGCGCAACGTTATGCGAGTTTGTGCTATCTATGTAGTCTGCAATAGCAAGTATCGGTTGGACTCTGACAGCGCCTACTTTGCGGCCATAATTATACTTATCACCACTATGCAACAAGTTTTATTAACCAGGAGAAGTTGTGGCGGTTAAGAATGTGCTTCTAAAACCTTCATGCCAACTGGTCTCGTGCACCAATGTTGGGTGCTTACTATTTCATTTTGTGTGTTATATACACCTCGAGTTGCACTGCATACTTGCGGTCCAGTCAAGTTCACCTCTTTTGTACTTTTCTAACATTACACCCTTGCCTTCGTTTATCAACTTCTCTCAGCATAAACATCAGTTTTCTCTTGCCGAGTTCCTTCGTTTCCTGCCTTTGCTTATTAGAGTAAACATAGTTCGTCACTAGGGATTGAAAAAAAGTCACGGACTTCGACCATCATTAGGTTCCCAATTACAAGCACTCAATGTAATGATCGTAAAACTTGTTGCCTTTTAGGTTTCTATAAATGTTTTCAAAATATTTTAAACTTGTTGTAAATGCCTTACAGACAGTGGCAACGCGGCTGCGTAATCATGCATGCACAAGATTTACCAGCAGTTTACCTGATCTTGCCCCCATTTTGTTGTTCTCTTATATTTCCCTCCTCAACCTTAGCCAATGCTTGATCACATTATTACCCCCTATTTGTCACCCTTGCGAATAATCCCGTATTTATCTATGCTGTTTAATATGTCTTTCCTCACTCGAGTCCAGTTCAATTAATGCAACATTAGGAAATGCACCCACGTAATTTGAAATCTCGTTGCACCAAAGCTTGGTCTTTCATTCTTAAACTGATAAAATAAAATAACGCAGCTCTGAATTGCTGTTCAACCTCTATCATGACATTTATTATAGCTTCTGAACTTGAGCCTCTTATTCTTTTTGCTCGAAACCATAAAAGCTTTACTTCCTTCCGTATAATTTATCAGCGCTTTGACGATTTGACAGTTTCCATCAAGTAAAAAAGAAAATCTGTTTTCTTTCTAAAATACCGCTGAAAACATGGATAATTCTGTAGCTATACCTCCTTTACGTTTCATTTCAAATGTTCTTAACCCATAGCTTGCGGCGGTCGGAATTTGAAAGCACCGAAAAGCGGCGTGAATTTTTAAGTGAAAAGATACCTTTTCGTATCTTTATGGAAATATTTGGAAGGATCAAGTGGGGTCAAGCTGCTGCTTTCTCTTCCTAGTCCTTTGCGATATCAATCTAACCGTTTTGAAATGTTTTACCTTCTTTTAACAGATTAACATTGAGTAAAAGGTTACCACTAGATCGCCTCACAGCGGATTGTAAACGTATGAGACTAAATAATAAACAGCGTAAAATGTGCAACAGAGATAGTGGTATGGCAGATACACTTATCAATGCTATCCGTTTAAGTACCATGGAATGTACAAGTCAATTCAGAAATGAAAGATGGAATTGTAGTGTAACACAAGAACATCACAGACTAAATTTGCTGAAAACAGGTAAGCGAAAGGTTTGTTTATGTTTATTTGTTTGTTTTTTACTTGTTCTTCGACATCGGTTTATGTTTGTTTCGCTCATCAGTGTATAACATTTCAATAATTATTTTTTGTTTGTATTTCCATCATACCGCTTCTTAAGTTCTGGGATTGTCTTCAAAGCTTAGACTAAAATAGGAAGTGTTAATGTAGGTGAAACGTTTACTGATAGAACTTACTAGAAAAATAAAAGAACTACACAGAGAAAAAATACATAAACTATGTAAAAATAGAACTCTATCATAATTAAGTAAAATTTACTTAATTTAGGTAAAATTTACTTAATTTAGGTAAAATTTACTTAATTTAGGTAAAACTTTTTACTGAATTATTATAGAGTTCTATTTTTACACAGCTTTTTAATTTTTTACATAACATTTTTCTCTGTGTATGAAAAATAGTCTTTCCCATCCATTTTGTCGCAGACATATAACATGTATAACGTACAAAACCCACCACACACACACATGCAAAACACCCACACACAAACACACACACACACACACACACACACACACACACACATAAGCAACAATATACCAACCTTTATACGCATTGTCTAACAAATTTCCTTACAATTATAGAGACTATCGAAACCTTCAACTATTCAGAAGCATTCTTTGCCAAGTCAACGTGGGGAGTCCACCATCACGTCTTAATTCATATTTTTATATCAACAATCGCCTTTCAGCTGTTTCATAAATTACGGGAATTGTCAGAAATGGAACAACTAAACATGAGATTTAGGGTGATTTCCAATCGCAAGCGACATATCTAATGATTTTGGCCTTTGAAAGACATATTTAGAGGATTATGACATTGAAAATAATGTTGACACATTGGGGCGCTGATTTATAATACATAAGTTGTCAAGTTTATTAGCACGACCACAGTTCAACGTCGCCACTCGCAATGTTGTTACAAAATTAACTCACTATATTTTTGATATTATGATACTCTACTCAACAATTTATTTCATATTAGTTAATTTAATAAGGTGATACCCACTCTCTTGCCTTGAGTGGGTCACACGTGTAGAAGATCGAAATCAAATCCTTTATCAAGTTAGGGGATTGAAATAATTGTGATCTTAGGAATATAAACGAAATTATTTTTTTAATACATTAATTTGTAAACCGGAGGTTTGCAGGCAAGAGCACGAGAAAGTTAGTGCGAATGTTGCAAAGATTGAATCTATGCTACCATGATGTGTACTACGTTCCAATGCCATTTTCCTTCAGATTGATCCATGTAAGCGAAATTGTCTTTCAGTGTTTATATAAGATATGTTTTATTAGTTTCTGGAATTGAAATTTCATCAAAGGATTAAATTTACTCTTTGTCATAAATGATGTGTTATCAGCTACATCATGAATCCAAGCGTTTGTGTTTTCTCTTACCCTTTGTCAAATTTTCGATTACCTGAACGCATTCGAACTAAAACACCTCTGTGTTCCAATCTGAACATAAAAGTTAACACAAATGTTCAATTTTTAACACAATATGTTCATTTTGGTATTTAGACGTCTAGCAAAATACTGTACCTTTTTAACAGTTCAATTCTCAAGTTAAATCCAAACCTTTAAGATTGGATTGTCTTATGTATTGCAAAACAAAATGAAAAACAACAAATCAAAGAAACAAACAAACAAACTAAAAACACTAATTAAAAATCACACTCTAGATAGGCTTAGCCCGAATAAATCAGATTAATGAGAATTTAACGCGCAGTTCTATCAATTTACAAAGCTAGATTCGTGACAACCTTATTAGGTACATGATAACAAGAAATAGATCTTTAGACAACAAATTAACATTTGTATTACACGAAGTATTTGGCTTGATTGATCACAAGTTAACTACTTGCATTCGCCTGCCCCCAGCCTTCCGTGTGGCACTTTAATAATTGGCTTAACAAGTTACCAGAGGGTGTTTTGAATCAATCCATGATGCATAACAATGTGCCTATACCATGCTGTACTGACTAAACACATCTCAGTACTTAGGGATAAAAAGTGTTCCAAAAGTTTAAGAACCACAAGACATTTCATAATCATGCAAACAATTTCCTAAGTACTAATGCTTTGTGGCTACAATAAGCATTAAAGTCAGGGTTTTTATGTATTAAGAATAGGATTTTAATGTGATCACATGACCCTATTGAGATGAAATTTCCCAAAACTGGTGCATTGTGGGATTGACCCCTGATCAAAAACCCCCTCTGACAAGTTACCAAGCATTCACCAATTCCTACAATAGTACGAACACAGCTGTCTTTATCTCACTGCGGAGTATTAAGTGTAAATTACACTTGTTATCACTCTCAATTTAAATTTCACGTATTGTTAATTTTAAGTGTTATCGTTAAAACATGTACTTGTGATAATTTAGTAGTTATCTAAAACACGATGACTTGATTTCATATCGAAAGGACCAAAGCAACTCGGGACTTTATTTGACAATTATCATTTAATGCTGCATTCATTTTCAAAAAATGGTTCCCAACATCTTATTCTGTGTTCACACGTCAAACGGGTCTTAATACCCGTACTTTAGACAATCTTCCCGTTTCTTGTCAGGATATGTTTTGGAAAGTCTTATGTTTAAAAGTATTTAGTCAGGAAATCGTTTAATTTGATCAATATCCATATGCTTTATTCCCAATCAAAATGCAGGAAAAACTGGTCAACAGTGTAATTGCAGTTGGGATAGCTCCCTGTAATGTATAGGCCATACAATGCAACTATGAGAAGTTAACTTGATTTAAGCTATACAACTGAATAATGGGGGGAAAAAAAAAAATGGGGTTTTTCAATAATGGAACAAAGTATTTCTTCCTTAATGAAACATGTTATAACATTGTCCACAACTCTGTTGTTCGAAACCAATAAACCACCAAAAACCTTGATACACTTCTCTTTTGTATCACATAGTTTACACATTTGTTTAATGTATAACACTGTTGAAACATGCGGTAATATCTACCCATCTTTGGGCCAACTATGAACAACTCAAGTTGGGTAAAAATTAAAAAAAATTGCGTTATGTTCAATAGAACTTATTTTAACCAACAGTGGAGCTGTTCATTGTTGGCCCAACGTTGTGTAAGTATATTACCACACGTTTTAACATTGAACTTTAATTATTTAATTAATTAGTCTAAATTAGGGCGGTTCTATATCAACAGATTAATAAAACATGTTTAAAAAGGTTGTGGTTCAGACCCCACCCCACCCCCCCAAAAAAATGTAAAAAATCAGTGATTTGGGGGCAAAATTGGTTAAAAATCGGCTAATTTTGGATATTATTATTTTTAAAAATCACTTTTCCCCCAAAAAAATTCACCTTGGCCGCCCCGTTTGCCCTCTCCTCCCGAAAAAGAAGTCTGATGCCGCCACTGAGGGTGGTGTCATTTGCTGGTGTCTGGTGATTATTAGGCTATAATCTGTATTGTATATCGCATTTTTGCATTTTGTAACTTTGGTATTTGTCCCGGGTATTTGTAAAGAAGTTTTGTGGGCTCTTGCTTTTAATTTTGTGTTCAGGAAATTCCCCACTAAGTTCAATCCCACCTAGTCGAATTCCTGCTAGGTTCTGCACCTGGTGCAATTCTAGGTTCTAATCCCATTTGGTCCAATTGCCCACTTTGTCCAATCGCATTTGTCCATATTCCATTTATTCTTTTCTCATTTAAAGTGTGATTAGACGAAATGGGAATTTGAATTGGACGAAACTGGAAGTTGTCCAATGATATTGGACCAAAAAGGATCGCATCAAGCGGGAAAGAGTAGGTGAGAACATACCAATGGTTGTACCCACGCCTGTTCTTTGTATCTGATTCTCTTTATAGAATTTAATAAACTATATGAACTGCTGCCAAATACCTGATTTCTCTCATGGGCCATAATGTCTCTGATTCACGATCCCAGCGTAAAGGAAAACTAGTTATTTTGATTAATATGATCTGTTTGTAATTTGACCAAACTTGATGGACAGGCGTTGCACGTTAACTTAACTTGAGTTATATATTTATTTTATCAATCTTGATAGCTTACTAATAGGCGTAATATGTTAACTGTCATAAAAGCGACATATTTATGTCACATCAAATTTAGCACTATATTTGTATTTGAATATTCCAATCAGTGTTCAGGAATCATTGCATTACGCACTTGACATTACCTACAATGTGATGTCTTGAAGGGTTACAAAATATTGGATCATTTGTTAGCTCTAGTTCTTGACTGTGCTCGAAGACAGTGACGGTAGACCCCTTTGTGTTTAGGCATTTTACGATGACAAAGTTATACTAATTCTTCCATGACCTCTGATACCAAATTGAGGACTTTCAACTTGTTCCCTTCATTGTACGGAACGTCTCTATCCATCGTTTGACCTTTGGATGACCTTTGATTTCAAAATGGTGTCTTCCAATGTTTTCCCCAGACAAAAGGAACCCTCCCCCTGTGTTTCAATGTTTGACCCCTGGATGACCTCTGACCCCAAAATGGTGACCTCCAACATGTTTTCTAGATCAAAGTGAACCTTCCACCAACTTAATAATTTGATCTATAGTTGACCTCTGCCTAAAATAATGACCTCCAAGTGACAGAAGTAGTGGTTCTCGTGATGAATTTGTTGACCATTCACTTTGACGTGGGAAAGAAGAAGCAATTTAGAACTTTTTAAGGAATACGTATACCACTTTAATCGGTAATCGTGACAATTTGGTCCTATTCTGTGAACACCCCATATGTAACCCCTACCAGGGGATCTTTTGAGCGAATCCTGTGTTGATAGACTTTAATTTGAGGAAGAAGAAAGTATTTGTAAATTTGAAGGAAAATCCCTTTAATCGGTAATTCTGACATTTGGAGCCAGTCTGTGAACACCCTAGTTGTAGCCCCTACCAGGGGGTGTGTTGTGAGCGAATCTGGTGCCGATAGCCTTCACTTGCGGAAGAAAAGAAGAAGATTTTGGCAATTTTCAAGGAATATCCCTTTAATCTGTAATTCTGACATTTGAATCCTTTCTGTGAACACCGTGTGTGTAGCTTCTATCAGGGAGTGTTGTAAGAGAATCTGGTATTGATAGCCTTAATTTGCGGAAGAAAAAGGGTTTATCAATTTTTCAGAGTATGTCCCTTTAGTCGGCCTACATGAGACTGAACCCAAACTGCGGGTAGACGTTTCATATAGAAGTCCCATTGATGCAAATGAGGTATAGCCATTCATTCCGTCAAGCACTACTGCACAACGTCTTACAGCGCATGACGGAATCAATTGTAATGCCTCATTTGCATCAATGGGACTTCTATATGAAACGTCTACCATTTCATGACCAAATTTGGCTGAAATCGACCAAAGCGTTTAGTATCAGTGCTATTTAAAGGATCATCTGCCAGAACTTGAAGAAACTGAGAAACCCCAATAAGTTAGTCGGCTATTATATAGTGACAAACATAAATATGGAAAACGATGTGTGGAGAAGGACATAAGTTAGGGATCTGACGAAAAAGTAGATCTCTAAGTAGGTTGAACAAAGTTTTACATTAGCCACTCTTAATTGGCTAAATTTCTGTTCAGGATATCCAAATGACTGTACCAACGCAATTTGGGAGGTTGACATTGTTCAGTCCTAAGAGCAATATACTAGCTATATAAGTGAAGAAACTTACAACAAATTTCAAGGTAATATCTCATGACTCAACAAGATGTGAAACCAGAACAAGTTTGCAATGATGATGGGGGTTTATCTAACGGTTACTCAACGGTGTGATATTTTAAGGGTCCGTCTATTCTGGACATAATTTTCTTAATTCTATTAGCTATACAATAATCTGCTTCCTTGAAATATTATTTTACTCTCAAGATGATCTCAAGACATTTGAAGCAATCCAGCAGAAGGCAATGTTACAATACCTTATTAAGTCTTTGCGCTTTCAAACACTTACTAAAGACCAACACGTCATCTATGAAATTCCATGCAAAGTTAATATCTATTTCTAATATTGACGTTCTGGTAATGCTAACTCATGACATTTTTGACAATTTTGTTATTAAAAATAATTTCATGCTTGTAAAGGATTTCACAGTTACATGTATAATTACAGAAATATCAATTTGCGCAATGCCGTGTTCGGCTATTTTGAAGGGACTCTACCAGATTAAATCAGTAAGCTTTCTTGTGCTAAAAAGCAATCTACAACTGATACAAGACGTATGTGAGTTAAATGTATCCATTTATATTAAGAAATCGGACATATCACTCAAATAAGTAACTTGGGAAAGGAATTCCGGCATTCAATGTTTTCATGTAGACCTACTATGTTAAAGTTAAATCGTTGACAGTGTTATTTCAGATATAAGCTTTAATAATAATCAGGGGCATTTGAAAATAAAACATGAAAGGATCGGTATTACCACCATATTTGTTTCACTTTGAAATACGTGTTCTGACAAAGAATTTCTCGAGCTTTTGGACTAAAATATTAAGCAGATCCTTAAAGAATCTAGTATGAAAATAAACGACACTGAAGATATATAAAATGTAATGGAAATGACCTGAATTGAGGCTTTGTTTCGATTCAAATGACTATATTTTTCCCATTAAAGCATTGCCAAGGAAACGACAAACGTTTCCAAATCAGTGGAATGGTAAAAAAACCAATTATTTTAAATTAAACTAACATTGATGATGCATATTAAGCAAATATCCGTTTAGAAGAAAAAAATAGTAATAATTTACTCGGATGGCGAGGCGCCACCGTGTTAACATAAATAAAATAAATAAACATTATTACATTTAAAAAAACACAGCCTTGCTTTAAACCTCAGTATTTCTTTAAGACAATTACATGTATACCATAACTAAAACATATTACAAATAGGAAGTCAATTTATACAATGTTAGATTAAATGCAAAAATAGATAACATTCTCTATCCTGAAATGTCAAGACAGGAACATGTAGCAGTTTGATAAGGCCACTCTAAGGCAATGGATAGTAATATCACATTATGCTATACATTGGTAACGACACTACCTCATTAATGTTCATTGTGTAGTGTTATGACTATTAAAAGCTGTCAACAAGAGCAGCTGATCGTTTCTTGCCCTGATTCACCACGCTAAGACTTTCCCAGCCAATTAAGAGATATTCAGAGATGTGTACTTGATTATATGTTGTTTGTTTGTTGTTTTCCTATTAAGCGAAAACCAAATAGATTGACAAATAAAAAAATAAGCAAACAAACAAAACTACAAAATAAAACAAATGCTTACTGAAAGCACCGGGATGGTCGACAACTCTTTCAGTTTATTATTTTTTTATTATTGATGGAACAGTTTTAAAAACTATTACTATGATCAGACCGTAGCCAGGATTTTGTTCTTTAGGGGTTAGACGATTTTAAAAATGTAGACGGTTTCCAAATCTGAATTGAAACGAAAAGTGGGACTTAAATTTCAACTACTTAATTCTTCATGTAGCCAATGATTAGAAACGAACCTTTCTTCATTCTAATTGGCTTTGACGACGGTTTTGGCCAAATTTTCAACAGCTATACCCATGATATCCAAAAGGTAGGCCTTTGCTGATAGAGGTCCATCGCGCCACCTCACTGCCTTGTCTCCGGGCCTGACCGAGCCCAGCTTGCTGGGGGTTAAAAGTCACAATTATGATTTTAAAACCACTCAAAAATATTGTTAAACAGTATAATCCCAATACCACAAACACTAAACTGTAATATTTCCAAATTTTGAGTTTCTTGATGCCAGTATCAGAGTATCAGTGCAATTTTAGTATCATTTGTGATATACGGTATTAAGATTTATAGCCGAGGTTTCAACCCATGGATGAATTCTTCAATACACTATCACAAATGTGCGAATAAATTATAGAGTATAAGATGGAACAATTACATATCTGTATGGCATGTATGGCATTCCCCTAAGTTTTTACACAATGTTTAACTCGACCTTTGTCCTTGTCGTTGTTAGCCTATTTGTTTCCCTTTAACTATAGCTATAAGAAATTTCCTATTTCCAGTATTTTTCTACACAATTAAACGAGGAAGTCAAAACTCCCATACTGTGTCAGTCTTGTTGAGTCATGGCTCAAAGGAACGAACGCACTGTCAGATGTGTCCTATTTTAGGACAATAATCCAGAAATTGACACAGTCCTTGCTTCTCTTGAAATAATTAATTTCGTGTAGGATTCGAAGTGTTCCAGATATTCAAAATTGATCAAAGTTAGTGCAAAATGGTCCACAATTACACTGCAACATTGCAACATGTTTCATTTGTTGGCCCATTAGAGTGCGAGTGGCATTTTGATCAAATGTCATGTTAATCTACAGTATACAACCTTTGAAATCCAAATCACTGTCTACTAAATTTCGAGGTATTAGGGCAAAAAGGCCCATCTGCAATAGCTGCCAGGTGTTAGATTTGGCTTGTATAACACTTAATTAGAACACAACTGACAATGACAGCTATTGGAGGTGGGGCCTTCTTGCTGTAAACCCTCGATTTGACAATTAATCCATTTTGTTCAATAATATGCAAATGCAACTCACTTCTGAACACAAAACTCTCCAAAACCAAACTTGTACTGGCATATTTTATCGCCCCGCCCCGATAGTTTGCGCCGTACCCGCTCCCCCTCCCTTCGCCGCCACTGTCTAACGTATTTTTCTCAGTAAGTAATCTCTCAGCATCTCCAATCTCTCCGACTTCGCTTTCTTGTAATACCTCTTTGCGACATGTACGCCAAGTCTTTGTTGTTTGTCTGTCTTGTGCGCCGTCACAGAACTTACTTTTCCGGAATTCTATACTTGCAATTCGGTACGTACTTCTGTGGAAACAGATTATCCGGAGATTATCACCAAGAAACGGTTTATCGTAACCACCTCAGGAGATGGATATTGACGTGTAAGAACAAGGGGCACCCACTTTTCATCAGGCTTATCATAGCTGCACGAGAAAACGACAGTAAAGTCTTGCAAAAAGCCCCCCCCCCCCCGCCCCGGGGGGAAATCACATATGAAATGAATGTGGGTGTAAAGTTGGCGCTTCGAAACCCAGGGCATTCGGTTACAGCGGACTCAAAAAATAGGGGTCTTTGGGTGAGAGACAGCCAAAATGCCCCAAAATAAGGGGTTTTCAGGTGACAAATTTGCAAAATTTTCTCCCAAATGGGACCTTTTTTAGAAAATTTTCAAAAGATTAACACAAAATAGGGGTCTTTGAGTGAACATTTTCAAAATTTGGCCAAAATTAGGAGTCTATGGGTGACAGTTTGGTAAAATTTTAAAAAAATTATGGGGTCCTTTGTGTGACATTTTACAAATATATGGGGTCTTTGGGTGACAGCGATGCTGAAAATGGGGGTCTTACATGCGCGTCACCTCCGAGATGGGAGTGCCCCCACCATTATGTCCACTTTGAAAATCGTTCCGTTGTTGCTGGTTCATTAACTACGGTGAGAACTACGCCCTAATTTTGGAGAAAGTTGCACCACACACCCACCCCAAACTGTGGAAAAAGCAATATCTGGCAAGTTGCACAACTCAAACTGACGCCTTTGCGAAGTGGAAACATATTGATCATCCAAAATGTCCCTTGTGTATAGGGATAATTGATTGATCACCTGTTTATTCAGCGACTAATAAGACATTCCATCAATTCAAATGATATTCTGACACACATATCAAAACATACATTAGTATGTGCAACTCAAAGCCATTGATGACAAACTCTTACGTATATTAACATTAAGCTAACAGAGGTTACAGCTATCCAATAATGGATGTACAATTAATGAAGTGCTAATTGAAAAGTGGGACAAAGTGGCGATACATCTGTCATTGGTCACTTCTAAACAAGTCTAGCTTATTAGGTTAAAAAGAGGTGAGACAGGCAGGTTCATTTGATATTGGTTCCCGAGTCCTTTCATTCATACGTAAAGGGATAGGTACACTTAGATGAGCTTAAAACAAGTCGGTTTACTTATCACTTATTTAAAATCTACCTTTAACACCTATTTTTTTTAAAGTTTATGATTAATCTATAAAGCAAGAAACTAAAACTTCTCGTTTGGCCTAGTGTTTTATTGGTATCTAGATCGAAATCGCATTTTTCTTGGAGTTATGACTTATATCATTACCAATGACATTTAAATCGTTATCTTAAACATCGGTTAAATGTCATAAGCACATGAATGGCAAAATGTCTTGTGACGTGACGATATAGGAAGTTTGTTTTGCTTAATTCAGAGATTACTTCATCTTGTTGTAAAAAAAAAAGCTTGCCGGAGGCAACGATGACTCTAAGTCACCTTTGAACTAGTTTTAAGTGAAGGGCCAATAGCCTTACATATCATTATCAAAGTGAAATCTTTTTTTAGATGAAGCTAGTATTCTTGATGCCCGTGTCAAAAACAAAAACGACAACCACAACAAAACCAAAAGCCGGATTTGAATCAATTGGACAACTGAAGTCCAAGTTGTCTGCTGGACGTTTCGATGGACAGTTTTAGGTCCATTATATAAAAAGATATTCCTACATAAGACTGGTCACAATCACATGTTTGCTGTGCATGTGTGGCACTTTTCATGGAAACATTAACTTTGCAAACATTTTAAACAATTTGGATATTTCTTGAAATTAATCTATTCTGAGAATGAGATTGTCAGTTCATTCTTTCAGAGAAGAGGGAAGCATTATGATGATTATTACCTGGACTCAATTAGCTTTCAATCAATAGTCCTGATCACCTAGCTTTACTTCAGGCACTAGAAGATCGGATCATTGATAAGAAGTATATTTCTTTGGTAAAAACCATCTATATACAAAGATCCACGAGTACAAGAATTCATGTGGAAGATGGCAAAACGAACATCATCATCCGCATAATATTGAAAGGTGACCCTATCTCTCCAAAACTGTTACAGCAGTATTGGAGAAGGTCTTCAGCAACCTAGACTGGAAGGCAGGGAAGGGAATTGCAGTGGAGGGGGAACAGTTAACCTACTTGAGATTTGCTGATGATATACTTTTCTTAAGTCACCATCCAAGAGAGCCGGCAGACAATGATGCAAGAACTAGACATGGAGAGTAGAAAAGCAGTCCGCATGTACATTAAGAAGACCAAAGTTATGATGAGTGACAGAATGAAGGGCCATAGTGTGACAGTAACAGGATAACAAGGTAACAGCAAAAAAGGGCAAAATTATCCTCCTCAATAGTGAAACAGCAGGAGAGATGGAAAGAAGAATCCAGCTAGCATGGACCAAATTTGGCAAACTCATGCTTCATTTTCCCGGACCAGGATCTCCCTATATCACTGAAGAAACACGTATTCAGCCAGTGCATAATACCAGTTCTATCTTATGGTTCAGAGACTTGGATACTAAGCTGGAAAAGAATCTAAGAGTAAGAGTGATAGCGAGAGCTATGGGGAGGATTATGATTGGAGTCACAAGGAAAGACAGAGTTAACAATCAAAAACTCAGATCTCAAACAAATGTTCAGGACATCTTAAGGGGGCGAGTCTGGTGAAATTCAGTGAAAATAGGTGCTTTCAGATACAGAAGCATACCTACATTTTTGTTTGTAAAGTAAACCCATATAAAATATATATTTCTAGAAAGTAGAAATGTCAAAAATTGTAAAAATGTAACATTTATTATACAAATGAGCTCTCTCTCTCTCTCTCTCTCTCTCTATATATATATATATATATATATATATATATATATATATATATATAATTAAGCCAAATATTGGAAAAAATGTAACCTCTTGGTCCAGACATTACTAGTTTAAATGTATTGATCCAATTATGATAAAACATGTTGAAAAAGTTAATAGTCGGGTCTTCCTCATAATTTGTATGAGAGATTTTTTCAAAATTTTGTAAAATCGGCCTTTTTGGAAAAAAACAGAAAAAACAAAATTTTATATGAATAACTTTACTTAGGGCCATGTATTGAAAAAAAAAACACCATAGTCCATAGGATTATTTGGCACCTCCATACAAACATCGTGTGAAATTTTGAAGCAATTCTAATGATTACTATCTCAGTTTTAGCATAATTGTGTCTCAAAGTTGTAGTTTTTAGAAAATGGCCATTTTTGGTAAAATATCTAAAATGATTGAATATGATAATTATTTTAACCAATTTTATCCAATTTTTAGTAATTTCTTATTTGAGAAACATTTATCATCAATTTAAAAAATATTGTATCCTAGAAATTTCAATAATTGTTCTGATTTTTTATTTTTTTTTAATGTGCTAAATATCACTCCCGCGAGGCTTGACAAAATAATGAAATACATTATTGCCTTTTGAAAAACAATAAAATACATAAGAATTAGCGCATTTTTGCAATGTCTGTTTCACTTTGATCAACTGTAAAATCTGAATCGGAGGTCGCATTGTAACCAAACAAGAAGTAAATTAAAGACTAATATATGCAAAATTTTAATTTTGATAAATCACATTTATGAAGACATAATATTATATTCACCAGACTCGCCCCCTTAAGGCGCACCTGGCTAGACAACAGGATAACAGGTGGACAAAAAAAAGGGTCACTCACTGGACTCCAAGAACATGTGTCTATGGAAGAGACTGACAGAGTAGAAGATGGACAGATGAAATAAGGAAGCATGCAGGTGTTAGGCCTATATGGCAAAGGAAAGCACAGTACAGAAGACATTGGA
The DNA here is from genome assembly GCA_023653785.1 of Ophioderma brevispina. Taxonomy (NCBI): domain Eukaryota; kingdom Metazoa; phylum Echinodermata; class Ophiuroidea; order Amphilepidida; family Ophiodermatidae; genus Ophioderma; species Ophioderma brevispina. Next base: position 29,945 of record JAMKCH010030368.1, read on the forward strand.
AAATTGACGAAGAGGCCTTCCTTCCGTAGTGGAGAGACTAACTGTTCTTATTGTTGATATAAATCAGAATAGATATAACCAATCAGGAATTTTTGTACCAGTACAAACCAGCCGTTTGAAAGGGTCTTACACCATCAACAAAGCCATTTATTATCAACCAACAGTTGGCTTAAATATATAACACCGTGTGCATATCTCCTGTGTGAAAGAATTACATTTTAGACCTTCGCATTTAAAAAAAATGTAAAAATACCCAACTTTTTTAAAGCGGTTAAAGTTAATGCTTTCGTGTGCGATCCACAAATGAGGAAAACAAAATTGTGATTAGCACCATTGAAGTAGTCTAGTTTAATTCAGTGCTACGCTTAGTTAGGAATTCAAGGATGACTTAAAACAGTGAATCAAAAACCAAATTTCCGTGATTGAACTTCAAGATTAAAATTCAAAAAAAAGCAATCTACTTCATTGTTGGGCTCTAAGCTATGTCATTTAAATAATCCAGCGAAACAAACCAAAACAAAAAAATAAACAACAAATAAAAAAAATAAAAAAAATATAATAAATGTCTAGATTAATAACACGGAAAGGTATTCCGCATGGTGTTGGGTCATTCTTTTGTTGTGAACGGGCATCAGAACTTTACAAGAAGAAAATTACTAATAAGCATACTTAGAAATACCGAAGTGTGAAAACATGTGGATGAAATCTCAAGTTGCCTGTATAGTTGATCCCAAAGGGAGGGGGAGGGTATCAGGAAATCCCCCATTTGAGCGGTGTCCTCAGTTGTTCCACGAGGAAAAACCTTAAATCACAAAAAATACAAAATCGACATACTGGAACATATTCAAGGTTCATTACACGAATTTCAAAAGCGTTGTTCCCTCCTGAATTTTCTTTTCTTTGTTAATGGACTCCCAATGGAGAATAAGATTCCTTTAGAAACGTTCTTGGGTTCCAGCACTTGTCAAACTAAATTAACTTGGCGCCGACCATTGTATCTGTTTGGTATTAAACCCAACATTACCGGTAATCATTAAAAACAACGCATCCCACACTAGAACAATTAAGCATTGAACGGGAACGCACATTGAGAAAAATCTTGGACGTATGCGTCTGTACGGGGACTCGAACCCGGATTCATCGCTTTTTGCGCGGAGGTTCTTCCATAAGGTATACAGACCCGCTCCGATAAACAGAGCGTCGGGTATGACACTCACGGATAGGCGGGTCAGAGTACAACAACCACACAACAAAACAGTGTACGAGATGAACATCGATGTTACTAGCAAGCCCATATGTATAAATGCAAAACATAATATAGAGGTTCACGCATCATACACTGCAAACTCCATCGACTTCGATCATCCTATACGTTTGTTGTGTATGTTGTTTTCTCTGACCGCCTTATACATCGTATCATTACCAAATTACTGTTTCTCCAGGGACGTCGTAGAACCTAGTGGAAGAGCACTCAATAAGAAAAGACGATAAGTCCGGGGTTCGAGTCCCCCGTACAGGCACAAGCCAAGTTAGCAGAAAGTGTATGTGATTTTCCTGTGTTTGTGCGGCGATTTTTATTGTTCTGGTGTGCAATGTGCAGTTTAGCCTCAGCTTACGATAGGTAACATGTAAGAATAAGTATAAGAAGGAAGCATCAGTAATGATATGTTGTGTACTATTGCAGCAGTGTGATGAGGTTAGCCTTCTTATGTAGCACATTTGCGTTGTGTAAACCGTCCGATCTGGATCCATTTAATGGCTGCAGGCAGGATATAGGTGACGGAAAGGACAATCATTTAAACAGCAGTCGTTTAATTAGAATTTACCCAAGTATTAAATGGTTCTCATTATAAGGTCAAAGATTATAGCTATTTAATTTAAGAGCTTAATTAGCCTCAGTTCAGTCTACTGACCGGCGGTGTCGTGTCATGGGAAGAGTTTGTTGATCAGCCTTTGCGGACTGATGCTGTTAAAACATTCGGTGGGAATAATGAATCAGGTACCTTTGATCATTATTGTTAAAAAAAAATCAGCCTCTTCATTTTACAGGTCAATAAAGATTTTTATTATTAAAGAAAAAGTGAAGCAACCAAATTATTTTGGTAATTGTCAAAAATGGCCATTTTACTAAATAGGTGAGGGTAATAATAGCCTTAAGCTTAGAAATAATTAGACTACGCTTGAACTTTGACAAAAGTTCGTAAAATGCGTGTGATATAAATATCAAAAGGTCACACCAAATGTCCCTTTGGGCTAATTCGGTCAATAGGGGATAAGATCTGTAAGGGCAAAAATTAAAGTGTTTCAATGAGCTGAACTATGGAGTTGCCTTATTACGATGATAGGTTTAGTACAGAAGGTGTGTATTGAGTCCATCCCACAATGACCACCAGTGGGAAATTGCCCCTCAATAAGGGATGGGTGCCACAAAATACCCTCATACCCTCCAAGTCCTTATACTTAAGGATTTTTTATAATGATCACGAAATGGCGGGGGTCCCTAAACTTGAGCACTTTTATCCATAAGTACAGACCGGGTTTAGTACAGGACAGTATAGGCACATTGATGCATTAGGGGATTGGTTCAATCAAAACACCCTGAGTTTTAGTACTACAGGCCAACAACCGTTCAAGGGCATCATGAAGTCCGTAACATATTTCTTTACATTATTCGATTTAATCAAACTAATTCAAATAATCCTACGGTCATATCAAAGCCCAAAATGTTCATTTCATTCACTATACCTACACATTGAAATATTTTTCATAGGGTAGTGACGAGTGACCTCCATGAGGGCCTGTAGCCAAATGTATTTGAGCTCTATGCAAGTACTTAGCTATTTAATCTATGCTTGTCCATATAATGAAAAGAATATGAGCCACACTTTTGAAAATAACGCATTCTGATAACTTACCCAAGGAAACTATAATAATTATTTGTATAATAAATAAAAATACATAATAAATACAAAATATAAATAAATTAAAATAAAGAAATAAATAAAATTAAAAAAATAAATATAAATAAATAAATAAACAAAGGGAAAGAGGTTGAAAAAGTAAAAACACCCAAAACTACCCACTTTGTACAAAAGTGAAATTCGCAAATGAGCTAGAAGCCTTAGGTTTATTAAAAAACACTGTTGGCATCAGTGTCGGTCGGGCCGGTCTTGACTTTGTAATTTATAGTAAACATTTGAAAGTCCAATTGTGACATTCCTTAGCTAAGCTTATCTGTAGTCGGTGTATGTAAGTGGAAATACGTAGGAGGATTGCAATGCGCCGCTTGATGGGAAAATTTCTCGGAACTTTTTAAATGGCGTCTTTTGTAAGTAGCTAGCTCGTTACTTGATAATCAAGCGATATCAATTATACCCCTGGATCCCGGGCGGGGTTTGTGTTTTGCTAGAGAAAAGGCATAATATTTAACGTTTTTTAAGCGCTATAATTCATTCTTTAGGATGTATTACAAAAAACACATAAGTTTGTCGAAGTTGAGTTTTATTAATATCATGGTTATTGCAATTTAAATTGAGTAGGTTACCTACCAATGCCATGCTAGTGGTAAAAGTCGAAAAAAAATCTTTTTAACCGATTGTTTTTGAACAAATGTTTCGGGATTCCGATATTTATGAGTCATGAAATAGCAACGAACTAACCTTCTAAGGACCTTTTAAGTCAGTTTAATGTCATTCAGAAACGGTATACCCCATTTTTGTGGAATATTGATACAACACACTATGCAATTTACATTGGGTCTAAAAATTTGTTACATTGGCATGAAAGTGATACTTACCATGTCTAATCACATCCAAAAATAAATCAATCCCATCGCCCAAAGTCAATTTTAAAGGGGAGTTTGGAACCTGACCCAATATGACTACTTTTTTCTGACACACTTATGATTCGGAAAACTTTTAAGGAATAAACAGGTGGGCTTTATTCCGTGAAGGGTTCCCGAATTCATAGTGTGTCAGAAAAAAAGGTTTCAGATGGGTCAGGTTACGGAACTCCCATTTTAGCTAATATAGTTTGAGCAACTAAAACATCTCCAAAAATACAGCTTAACAGAACAATACATTACCCTTACGCCCTCTGTATTGAGTCAATATTCTAAAAGACAGGTGCCAGTTCATTCTAATTCAAAGCGATGCAATGATTTCAGGGATTTGCTCTCACCAGGGTTAACCTACAGATCAATATTATGTATGATAGACAATGTCTACCGTCATGAACAGATAGACAATTGTCGACCTTGTGTCTAGGGCAAAGGAGACAATTGTTCTGCCCCAATGAGAAGATAGACAATTGTTTAACTGTGTCCGGATTAGAGGTAACAATCTACTCTGTCATGAAAATATGTCTGGAACTGGTTCAATATTTAAGATTTCTTTTGTGTTTCTTAGAAAAAGTAACTTTTAGACTTTTTTATGTTTACTTGAAGAAAAAAAACATTTAAATATTTATTGTTTTAGATTTTAAGTTGTTATAGATATGGAGAATCGAGTTGTTTGGTAATCCTGAAAGTTTGTTCCTTCATTGTACCTCACTCTTACGGACCAAAGGATGGGCTAAGATTCATATAAGTGGAATTGAAAGTTTTTACAAACACCTAGGCTCTCCGTTGCCATATATCAAATGACGATTTCTTTTTGCGTTATTTCATATGAAATACTACTTCTCTTTAATCATTTCTTTTAAATTAAGAATTGCTTGTGTTAATTCCCAAGCAAGCATTCCTTTTCCACCACTGGATTGCGATACTAATGGCTTGGTCGTAAGAGTATTTATGTCGGTGATATCGTAGTAATATGTTTAATGCAATTTAAATAGCACCGAATATCCACAGAATTATGTTAATGGTCAGTCCTGCTTGTCAAAAGTTATAAGGGGCGTTTTAAAAGCTTTAATAGTTCTAGACATTCATCAAGTTTCTTTAGACCGTGTTTTTAAAATATTGATAAAACACGTACCTCAAAGTGATTTTGCTGAACCTTCCAAAATCAATTGTTGAAGTGAATGGCGGATGGCTGTAGTGATGCCCCCACGGCCCACGCTAGCTGGTAAAAATAAATTATCATATATTTAAATGGACTAAAGCTTGTCTCTCAATTGGTTTGTTTTAATCATGTTAACGCGAATATTTTCGGTGTGAAACTGAAATTGATTCAAAATATTCAAACACAAAACTTCGCAGTTCTTCATCAGCCAGTAAAGTTTGAGTGCCCTTGTATTTTGATCTCCTGTTTGTCAGTTTGTATAACGTCTGATTTTCTATTTTGACACAACTATCCTTAACATGCCTTATGTGTCAATTTGAGGAAAGTAAAGCGGATCTTGTGGCCATGTGGAAATACATGTTGCGTGTGTATAGGATCCATACTGATTGTCCATTCCTAATCATGTTGAAAGGATAAGCCCAAATATGCCGGCTTTCTATCATTGAGGCTTATGGCAGATGCGACGCCTGCCAAAATGTGCTTGTAGCAAAGTTGGTTTGGTTTTATATCACAATGGTTAAGTACAACACGTGTGGCATTTTCTGTAAATAGGTGTTCTTTAAGGTGTCCCCTCAAAAGTTGAATCATGCCTGGGAACTTTATTACACCTTTAATAGGTACATATGGATTTTAAGGTATTGCACTAGTGTGGAGTGCGTTTTGATCGCAATTTTAAGGCAACTTAAAGTAGCACTGATAATAGAAACACATTACAACATGAGGCAGGATGTTATTACTCCTAAACAAACTTTGAAAATATTGATTTTGACTCACTTAAAGGTGGGTATTTTTTTAAAATTAAACTATATTGAGAATGGGAAGGTCTTGGATTCCCATGCACACTTAAAGACCAAACTCTAACATGATTTTAGCACCACCATGGCATCTTCTTAAAGAATACTGATGTTACCAAAAGCCAATATGGCCCAAGAAATCAGTTTGGCGGCCATTTTGAATAAAAAAGGATCAATCATAAAAGTATGGTTCAGTTTAGTTGAAAAGTATCTAAAATGATTCAAAAGTAATCAGAAAATATCATAGTTTAGCATCTCTCACAGTGTGATAACTTGGATAAAGGTCATTGAACTTTTGATTAGTCATTCGTGTACGTGACCAAATTTTCAAAATGCTTGAAATTGTGCAGGATCCTTTAAACATGAGATAAATATACAATTTATTGTCCCGAAATTCAAGTTTTCACTAATGTTACACTTTGATACTTATTGTGCCACCTACCAGCATTACACAACCTTTTATTTTATTTTATGTTTTATTATATTATATTTTCAGCAACATTTATATCGGTTTATTGAAACTAGTGGCAATGAACAGCGGAAATTTTGACTCAAGTAACATTTTCGATCAAAAAGCAAAATGGCACCATGGTATGCGTAATTCGATAAAATGAAGCACATGTGCATGGTGATATAATTGGGTAGTTTGAGACAATGTGGTCTTAACAACTGGGTCATATTTATAAGTCGGAAACATTGAGTGAAATTTGTGAAATATGTTTTAGTTTAGTTTGAAATTGGAGAAAGGAATAAATATTTATTTTTAATCTGGCTCTGCGTCACACAGTGTCGTGCTCTAATAGCATAATTTCCGAATGTATAACATAATTATGTTATCCTTAATATTATCTACTAAATTATTGTTGCAAACTAAGAGGAAATAAGATCAGTTTGTGTCTGTTTATGGTACACCACAGCAAATATTGTAATATTGCATATCGAGGGTTTAGTGCCAGAAGGCCCCATCTGCAATAGCTGCCATTTGTCAGTTGTGTTATTATTAAGCATTCTACCTGCCAAATCTAACATGTGGCAGCTATTGCAGATGGGGCCTTTTTGCCTAACGATGTTTGCAATCATGTTCAGTTAGTCCATTTGAAACTGGGATGTATATTCTCTGTGGAAGACATATAAATTTCAAAATTTAAATCCAGCTCGAAACATTTCAACATATTATAGGGAAATTATTTGGAATTTAAGTGGTTTACAGTAATATTTGAATATTGTGGAATCAACGTATGTATACAGAGAGAACAAAAATAAACTCGGCATGTCTTGCCGTCAATGTTATTCAAATTGTCGACTATTGTAAATAATTCTGAAATATACATTTTGTTGTTTGCATTTTAATGCCGGACCTTGTTCGTCAAATACAAAAAAAATTACCGAGATTGAAGATCCAAAACACAAAAAAAGTCGTTAAGCAAAGAGAAAGAAACGTAACGAACATCACCCAAACAAAACAATCCCGCACTGGATTTCTAATAGTGCGTAAAGCTTTGAGGTATACTATATATTTGTTATAACGCAAATGAATATAGTTTAATTAAAGCACGTCCATAAATTCCGGGAAGGGAGCGAATTGGTAAATAAATGGAACAGACCGTCTCAGCCATGCCAAACCCAACGTTTCCTCATTCCATTCAGCATGCAAGTTGATTTTATAATGGGATCCGAATTAAGCTCGGAAGCATAACACGGAACATCGTTGGATCACATATTAAATTCGATAAAACTGTCAAAATGAAAGGCGTACAATTTGAAAAGGGCATGGAATTAGAGCAAATGAGATGAGTCAAGAAGTCTAAAAATCCTTGATTGTACACTTTGGTATATACCGACCTTCTGCAATTAAGACAAACAAGAATGAAAATTGCACTTGTAACATAACGTTAGTGACGTTTATCGCAAGCCATAAAGGCCATAACGTATTGCCGTAACGCGTTGCGAGAAAGTAGCAACGCGTTGCCGAAATTTCACAACGCGTTGCGGTATCGGCCAATTAAAATGATCAATTTCTGTGACGTATTTCAAAAAATAGACCACAACGCGTTGCAAAGTTCTAGCAACGCGGGTGTGGGAAAGCTTCACGACGCGTTGCAAACCTTCACGACGCGTTGCGAGCTTCACACGCGTTGCAATCTTCACAACGCGTTGCCAAGGTCCCCAAGCCATAAGGGTCATAACGTAATGCCCCAACGGTTTGTGAGAAAGTAGCAAACGCTTTGAGACATTTCGGCAACGCGCGTTGCGAGCGTCGTATCACACAGAATCATCCATTTCTGTGACGTATTTCAAAAAATAGATCCACAACGCGTTGCGGCAATACGTTATGACCCTCATGGCCTTCGCAACGCGTTGCAAGACTTCACAACGCGTTGCGAGCTTCACAACACGTTGCAAACTTCACAACGCGTTGTGAAGCGCGCAACGCGTTGTCAAGGTTTGCAACTCGTTGCAAAGTATCTAGGCACGCGTTGTGGGTCCTATTTTTTTAATTACGTCACAGAAATTCATGATTTTGATTCGCCGACGTCGCAACGCGCGTTGCCGAAATGTCGCAACGCGTTGCTACTTTCTCGCAACGCGTTGCAGCAATACGTTATGGCCTTTATGGCTTGCGATAGACGTTAGCCATGTTGCGCTGTTTCCAAGATCGAGTTGATTTCAAGTTGGTAAATGGAGACTTTGTTGTAAGACACTGCCTTGTGAAAAGACCTCATCATGCCCATGTACATTTAGCTAAATAAAACTTGAAGCATATGCAACGCCTCTAAATATGCATATTACAACAAAGACGTCATATATCTACTGAATGGGAGATACGCTTATGTGCCTTTATGATATGGAAGTGAACATTATCAGCAGAAAAACCAAATCCAGGAACAGAAAACAACGGACTGTTTCCCTTCAGAATAGGAACAGATACATGTATCAATGTTAACCATTATTATACGTGATATATCCCCATTGTAGCATAAAATATCAGCGAAGCAATGGGGAAATTGTGATGAAATCCAGAGAGCTGGGAAATAGAAGACTTCCCGAGTCAATGCCTTGTTGTCATCCAGGGCTCGTCCTTCCTTTCAACTCGTAACAACATCAACGTGACAGACATTATCTGTCTCGTTTCTTGTACGCAGCAAACATAACGCTTTCAAAGTGGTATTGAGTTTGCGATAACATTAGAGACGTTAATAAGTAGTTTAACTATTTATAGCAGAAAGCGTGATATGTTTAAGGGTTATTTGAGTGGAGTTCTTATTTCATTGTTTAGCAAATTATAATTATGTTTTTTGTGTTTTATGTTAAGATGTTAAATTTATTTTATTTAAGCGTTAATTCACCTATTTAGTCCCGGATAGAATGATCAGGCTTTGGAATGTAGGACTACATCATGCATCATATGGGGGTGTTTATGCAGGGATAAGATGTCAAAAGCGGTCATGTGAGGTCATGGGCAAAATTTGTCACAACGTATTCTTCAAAATGGCTGGGTATTCAATATCCTTGCTCAAAATGATCCTTGAAGAGTTTATCATATCATGAAGTTATTATTAAACTACTTAACTCCATGATCATATGATGTATTTAGGGATTACAAGTCAAAGGTCATCTACATTTATGTTCATGTCATTGTTCAGAAACTACTCAAAATGCTGTTTGTTTCTTTCTCCCTCAGAAACATTTCAATCTGTTAGCCTTCATTACAATGATTACATAAGCAATCATGGGTCACTTAAAGGTCGGTGACCCGGTCGACAACCTCGTCCTCCCACTTTACTCCATCAAAATTGAGATTTTTTGGTATCAGAAGAAAGTTCATCTAAGTTACCCCAGTGAAATTTTAGGCCCAGAAAATATTTCCTTTTGATATTATGAACAAAACTCCAAATGCGGTATACCATAACACAAACTGTCTTGTGGCACAATTTAGTACACATTTTTGCTTTAAGTCAAAATTTGTAGTAAATCTGAAGTTTTTTTGTGTTATGCTTCCATGTGAGGGAGAAACGTCATATAAAAACTCCGGCCAGGATCGGGTCATCGACATTTTAAGGTATTCTAGGATAAGGTAGTAAGGTCACCAGTGCCCGGTTAGTTGTTCAAAGACAAAATGAAGTCAGAGAAAATCTAGTGGTCATTCATGTTTTAGCATTCCTGAAATTGTGTACTTACTCAAGGAATGGATGTTTGTTGCAACAACGATGTATGATCTTCAGCACGTATACCCTTATATGCTCTACTTATAGTAACTTTTAAATAAAACAAAATACTAGATCTCGGCGTGACACAAGAAGAAAATCTACCATAAAGAAACATTTTAGAAACAAATAACACCTTAACATGTCCACAATATATTCACGAGGTACTTGCAATCGTTTATTGAAATGTTGCAAGCATTGTCGAAAGGTTTCAAGGGCAAGTTTCACATGGGCATGTATATCAGACACTTTCATCTACATACATCGTTGGCATGAGTTACAAGTAAAGACAGATCCGCAGATAGCTCTGTGTTTGAATAGAGCTGCAGTGTCAATTTAAACTAAATCAAGGATCACTGAGGGTTTGCTTAGAAAATTAAATTTCCTTTTCTATGGTCCGAGTCGTGTCGGTTTGGGTTCACCTCGTTCAACACAGTTACTGCTGAGCGCGCGCTGTAAGCCCAGCTAAGCGGCTAAGATAAGATCTTATAACGGTAGTATACGATCACTTTGTATTAAGTGCTTTTGAAAATATACATATGATAGCAATTCGTGAATAAAGGAGAACAATTGTCTTGATGTAGACTTAGATAAGTCTATTGAAACCCTCATACAGGAACAATAGTCTTGCCGTGAACTTATTGCCAAACGACACATCAATTACAATCCATGAAAATCACATTATACGAAATATGCATGGAGGCAACAACGAGTATGAAAAATATTCTACCCAGATATTGTCGATAGTTTATCAACTTCATTAATCTAGTTTTCAAAGAAAACCACTAAATAGCAACCAATATTCATCGATATGGTATTTTAAAACCTAGTGTATTGTATAGTCTTTTCAATTTAATTATGTCTAAATGTCATATTAAAATATGTTTAGTAAATCTACGTGCATTGTTAGTAAATGCTTAGTACTTTCACAGATTTATTATATTTTATTTACAGTCAAATGGACATTTTTCAGTGTGGATTTAAAAAAAAAATAAAGTACACCGGGCAAACGCACAGATACACTTTTCACTTCAAAACGGTTTAGTAACATAACAATATGGTTTTAGACTGCTTTAAAAATCCGTAAAATTATGGTAATTTACTAGCAGTTCAAGGATGGGCATCCAAACAGCCAGTTAGAAACTCGCATAGATTTACAAACAGTGTTAATCATATTTAATAATTATTTTTGCTGCTATTCTACCATCGTTTATACTGCCTTTGTCCAGTATATATTTCAGCGTGAATATATTCTGTAATAATGTCTCTTTCAGTCACTTTCAAATAAAGAAAGGTCCGTGGTATTTTAGGTATTTTAGCGTCAATTATATAAGTTTACAGTGATTTCTCACAGTGTAGTTGTGCCTTTATTCAAGACTGCCTATCCTGGCCAGTGCCTGTTGTGAATACCACTCTTCATCCTGCTGATTGAATCCTTGCCCCAGTTCGTCCACAGCAGTTACCACATTCTGATATATCCTTTATTTCTTTCGTTCGTTCGTTTGTTCGTGTAACTCCAAAATCACAGTGGAAGATCCGTCTTTAACATGTTTAACCAGCTGATAGTTTCATCTTCCAGGTTGATCAGTCATCTATGATCTGAATCCTGATGATGTGGCTAATGGTTTGCGATTCTCCACAATCGCAGTTTGGTGAAAATTCCGCAAGCACTTCCTTCTTTTAAGGAAGTGCTTTGTATGGCCAGTGTCAGTTCTGTCTGTTGTGTTTGACCCATGCTTTCCTATTAGGGTCACAGTATCTGGCTTGCAAGATGGGCTGACCACAAACTGCTTTAGGTTCAAGGTAGAGGATGACCATTGCTCAGACCATCTGTCATTGATCCGGGATGATCGATAGGGATATAACGACAGCAGTGTCATTGATTGGGTAGCAAAGTGATTCCGTGAAATTCCCTGATCCTCAAAGGGTGATGGTGGGGGGATTAGGCTACCGGGTTCGCCTTTATTTGATAACGTTAGTAATCAAAACGTCTTTTTTAAGGGTCCGATGTGGCATTTTTTTCTTGTTATCAGTGGATAAACCCCTGTTTGATGATATATGTTCTAGTTTATCTTATTAAATAAACAAACCTTTTCATCTAAAAGAGTTCAAATCAATAACAATCTGGGTTAATCGATTTGATCGTTTTTTACTGGAAGAATTTTTTTTCTTTATAGTCTTATTATACTGAAACATTACGTGTATTCATTTTTTATTCAGTATGACATAGAATTTACTGGGTGTTTCATATTCACTAATTGTTGAAAGGTAAGCTTAAGAGTATGGAAAACGAGATTTCCCTCAAATATTAGTTGACCATGTTAAGTTACTTCACAATCACAGGTGCATGGAAGGTAGCCAAATAAATCCGAAATATATTCGGATTTAATTATTCAGAATTAGAATTGTCGGTAGATTTATTTTCTGTCTCTAGCTCTTTTTTTTTTTTTTTTTTTTTATTTATGTGTTCTCATTTGTAACATTACATATTCTATTTTGAACATTGAGCATTCCTATATGGAACACCACATGTTCTAACTCTTCACACTACATGTTCACATTTAAATACATTTTTTACACTACATGTTCTAAATGTTAACACACTTTATTTTAACACCCTCCTGTGTTCAAAAACTGTTACATTTGAACACCAAAATGTGTTAACTTCTAGAACGTGTTCAGGTGTTCGAATTTAGAACACAAAAAAGTTGTAAATGATGTTCCCCACAAGAACACATTGTGTTCTATCAATGTTCACATTTTGAACACATGTGATAGGTAGTAAATATGTGTTCAATTTTGTTAATCCAAGGGTGTTCATTTTCTTAACGTCAGGAGTCCATTTCATTTAGAGTGTGGAAGGTAGCCAAATAAATCCGAAATATATTCGGATTTAATTATTCAGAATTAGAATTGTCGGTAGATTTATTTTCTGTCTCTAGCTCAAAGACGTAGATTTAAATATTAAGTTCTGCAATGATTTGCTATGAATATCAAGTTCTAATGTTGAAGATGCTACTAGTAACCCAATAATAAACCTAATACGTGTGTGCAGACGATCCTTGCCAACTCTGTATGGTGCTCTGTTATGTCTCAATAATTAGTCTACTAAGCATTTGGCCTAATAGTTATTTTGTCTAATAACTATTTTGATCTAATTTCCATTTTGTTAACAAAATTAACACTTCATCTAATAACCGGTGAGAATAAGACAATACACACGCGATGTGTTCGCTCTGTCATTAATGTGTATATTAAACGAAGTGGTTATTAACTTGAACCAGTTAATAGACCAAATAGTTGTTAAAACAATTACTTGCAATGATTATAGCTAATTATCACACCAAATTATGATAAAGGTTAGCGTTGAAAACACGCTTTTAACAATATCTTGTGTTAAAAACAACATAAACATCTTCTTAATTTTAACATGTTTTAGCGTTTGATTTTACAAGCCTTATCCATTAACACACTGAAGTGTTATTAAATGTTGCTCTGCTCTCTAGGTGTATGCATATTGGTGAAAACTTGCTTTCGTATTAAACACGAAAAACATGATTTGTACTAATAAAATCACTTGTTGCTTTACGAAGCCCAACCTCAGACACTTGCTTACCTTAACATGTCTACGTTTAGATTCAGATACTCTTCCAAACATTCTGAACGGATGGTGAGCCCAAATGCCTCACCGTGAACATGTCCAATAAAAAGTCAAGGGGACATTTTAGGTTCAATAGAAACTTGCCACATGTTATGAGCGTATTTTTATATTGGTTTTTCATTATACAAGTGGTGGAAATGAAACCTTCATGGTTAATGACAATGACGTGAATTCTTAGAAATAAATCTAGAAAGCAGGCTCATTTGTACAAGAGAAAGTAGCTCATTAAGCAATTGAATAACATCATTTTATTGCATTTCAAAAGGAACGTTAAATTTCCTGTTTTTGTTACAACTAAAAATGTATCAATGTTGTGTTTGAAAGTATTTATAAGAGGAAAAATGGTAGCCTTTGAAAATGAAATTTTGTTATTTTGAAAGGGAATTTGGCACGTAGATCTACTGAATTTCCGACGTGTCCAACTTAAATTGAATATTTCATCTTTATCATAGACATTCAGTCAAATCTCTCCTTCCTGTGCAGCTAAAGGTTTAAACACGGGATCCGACGTGTTTATTGCACTACTTAATAAAATATATACAACTGTAGAAAAATGAAGACAAACTTAAATGAATTGCAGATTGAAAAGCTCGCTTTGCAGGCATCAAAATTTCCGGTCTGCGGAGTGAACTCGTTAGTGTTGAAGACACATTGTGTGTGTGTGCCGGATAAGTGAGTAAATCTTCATAACGACGTTTGATGCAAAAGAAAATTCTCTTAATGCCTCCTTTCTAAGAACAGCAGATGTGTGTTTTTGGTAAGGAAGACATAGAAAATGTTTCCTAAACTGATTAGATACGACGACATTTGGGATATTGCATCAAATGTTGGAAATTATTTCAAATTAGGCGTATATTTAATCTACAAAGGATATCGGTAACTTTATTGAGAGCAGAGTGGGAGAGGGGGAAGAAGAGGGATGAGGGAGGAGGGAGAAAAATAATAAAGAATGAGAACAAGAGGAATAAGAAGAGAACGAGGCAGTCAGAGGAGAAGTACACTGTTAAAAATACAGTAAAACGTCGTTTTCTGGCAGTTGGAAATCGAAATGTGCGAATAACTGTAGAAAACGTCATTTTAACTGTTGTTAGTCACAGCTGGTACCAGTTAAAACTACGTTTTTACGGTCATTTTAAGCAGTGTAGAAGGGAAAGGCGAAGAGGAAATAAGGCAGGAAGAGGAAGTAGAAAAGGAAGAAAGAATAGAATGGAAATAAGGAGACGACGACGACGACCAATCGACCAACATCCACAAGTTGGTATAATGACAAAAATCGTCAGTGAATCAAAGAATAATAGATATCGGCCTATCAATAACGATAGCTTGGAAATACATAATGTATATGACGACATGCGGGGTTCCACAATGCCAAGATGAAATGCTTCCAT
Source organism: Ophioderma brevispina (assembly GCA_023653785.1). Lineage (NCBI taxonomy): Eukaryota > Metazoa > Echinodermata > Ophiuroidea > Amphilepidida > Ophiodermatidae > Ophioderma > Ophioderma brevispina. The sequence goes on from JAMKCH010030368.1 coordinate 44,993, forward strand.
GTTACCCCGTTCAAAGCTCAAACTGACACGGAAACTACCCGGCAAGGGTTGGCACATAGCGCAGGTGTGATGTTGACGACGCCCTGTCCAGCCAGCTAGCCAAAAGGCTAGCCCCTTCACATCTGACTCAGTATGGCATAGGCAATACGTGCCCAACTCGCTAGAACTGCTTCCTTGTTTTAACACAACGGTCTGCAGATGAGTTCATACAGTTGTCTCACCCGTATCACACGCGATTCTACATGTTCTAATAGATGCTTGATTAACGATTTACGCGCGCGAATGGATAATAAGCAATTAGAATAGAATAAATCAAATCTTTCATAAAAATCCCCAAAATGTTGTTGTAATTGTTGTAAGATCACTAGGGTGTGTTTTTAAACCAAAGTGCTGTTGGTGTGTCTTGACCATGTTAACATCTTTTGCCTTTTACCTGTTCACATAACATTTTGATAGACGACACATCTGTACTTGCAATTTGTTTGTTATTGAGCAAGTCAAGACAAAATATCCACTTCTCTTGCATGAAATACTGCCAATTCATTGAGAATAGTCATAATAATAATAGTATAATATGAACTATACTATTAATACCTATTATAAATCGCTACAAAGGTTTTCATAAATGGGAATGACTCGCCGTCGACGAGATGGCGAGGATCTTTAGGACTCGTCATGAATATTCTAGTAAACATGAGTAAGCATTTTTTTCCACCAATTTAGTTATTTTTATTATCCTACTGAGTAATTATAATGTCTGTCAAAGATATTGTGTGCTCAGAGTATATTTGTGTCATATGAGATTATGTTATTCTCTAAGGTAGTTTGTTGTTGTTATTGTTGTTTTTATCCGGATCAGCGCTTATAATATGTACAGCCACACCCATTTACCATTTGGGCGTGTAAGACATAACTTTATAATGATACGACATTTGTCGCATCGGTGTATTTTAGGAACTAAGCGTTTCGTTTACCGCACATTTAAACAGCTTTCTAAACTTGCATTGGAACATTTCAAATGCCTCCCATTTGTATGTTTTTTATCTCCTAAGGGTTGGAGGACTAGAGGACCCATTATGGCCAAATGTGGCTACGCGTGTTTAAAATGTGGATGTGCTTTATTTCAGTATATGGCTCTCCACCAACATACATTCATATCCATGCCCATCCTAAACGCTTGAAATGGAGCTAATGCCTAAACACCAATCAACAAATATCTAAACATTGTTAGATTTTAAACATGTATAGGTCTTGCCTAGATCTAAGATTTTTAAGTTTTAAACGTGTATTGAAATATGTTGCAAAATGGTGAAGGTGTTTACTTTTTTGACCAAAGCTTGTCCCCCATTCGACATATTCACATTTTGTCACAAGCAAAAATAAAAATAAATAAATGAACAACCAATTAATATGAACAATTTTGTTTTCAATTAAAATCAGTGTAAGAAATCCTGGTCTGTTGTTGTTGTTGATGTTGATGATGATTCCTTTTCTTGCGCACCTCCCCTTCCAACTGTCGACTGTTCCCAGAGCGTCCCTCGCTCAACTTGATGCAATCCTGTGATTCGATTTGGATAAGGTGGATCATAATCCTATCTATATAGTAATGTAGCAAAACATTTGAGTGAAATCAATTTTGTTGGAATATGGCCAAAAGGAAATACAAAGTCATACGGACTGAGTAAATGATTAGTACCAAACTTGGACAAAATGCTATTGACAACTATACGGTCTCTTTACATTTATAATCTTAAAGCCATTTGACATGTTTGACTAAAAATTGCATATGCAAAATAGCTAGACAATGGGCATTTAAGATTTACTTCTTAATAATATTCTTCAAGTCACCAATATGAATTCATGAGCATAAGTTTCTTATGCAATCTGCACTATATAACCTTTTGATTTTGATTAAGCAGTAAATGTCTATAAATAGATATGTTACAGCACATAGTTACAGGAACATTGAACCGATTTCTCGGTGATATTTCACTCAACAATCCGTCAAGCGGAATGCCTACGACCTGTGCTAGGGGTCGATACCCCTTATATACGGCCAAATGGTGGCACGCATTCCCCCTACTTAACCAGTGACACCCCCGCATTTCATACATCATTATTAGCGGTGCACAAGAAGGCCAAATCAAATTTAAAATACAAAACCCTCAACAAAGATTTGCGCCTGAACTCAAACTTTTCCTGATAATAAATGGAAGAGCGAATCGGTGTTGTCTGGGGTTACTAGAGTTGAGCGTTTTATATTTCTCAACGATGATCACCAATAATCTCTTACATTCTCCAATGATCTCGCGTATTCTCGTGTATAGCACCTAAACTCTGGAATTCCAAAGGAACTTCCCAATCTCAGTGACACTTCTTTGTTCAAAAAGCATCTTAAGACTCAATTATTTGTTTAAGTATTATATTATCCCATTATTGTACTTTGTTCTTTGCTTTGTATTTTTAAGCGCTTTACCCTGGGAAAGGGCGGTATATTATATGCTGTTATTATTATTATAATGAACATCAGGGTCATTTTAAATCTTTCTTCACGAACCTTCATTTTGATCATTTTTCATAAATAGCGTATAAAATTGCACCACATTTCAAAGATTTGAAATATCTAAAGACGTTAAGTTATGTCTAAACATGTTTAACATCTAAACACATATCTAAACATGTTTAAAACTTAAACATATTAAGGATTTGATGGTAGTTGGTTAAGCAATAACGTAATTGTTTGGAGATTTGACATCATGATGTATCTAAACACTCGTTTGCAAGAAATTTCTAAACACTAATTATGCTGTAAAATCAGCTGGTTTCCAACATGCTTCCAATGGCTGTAAAAATGCACAATGCATAAAGAATACAAATGACAACGAGAATCTCGTTTCTACCGAGAAAGTGGCTTTCTTGGGTAGAACTTACTCTTACAGGAGTACTTATGATATAATTGGAATTTAGACGAGTCTTTGGCAAAAGAAACCATTACACGTGTCCTGAACAAAGATACGATCCAAGACATGCTTAGATTTGTACATGTCTTCCTGTGAGTCACGTCCAACGGCAGATAGAAGACTCCAAATCTGGACATGTCTTCAAATTGGCTTCGTAGGACATGTATTGCAAAGTTAAAGTGTACTGCACAGAGACTTTGGCTAGTCACATAGAATAAGCGTGTCTTGGATGAGACGTGATTTTGTATCGTTACGAAGGCACGTCTTAAAAACGATTTCTGTCCCGAGACAAGACTTTTTTGTTGAAGACATCTCTAAAGGTAAGACACGATAGTCAAGAAACTATTTTTTACAGTGAAGTTTTGTGAAATAAGACTAACAAACGAGTAACACGCAAAATCTGTTGACTGCATGAAACTCCCTTAAATTGCGATTGATATCAGTTGGAGTACGTCCTATGACTCACGACATGTCACAGCGCTCCCGGTAACTTCCCAAATTTTATTGCCGGAAGCCTGTTCTGGAACGATCGATGTAAGTCAAGCTAAAAATTACTCCATTACTTTAACAAACCGATGGATAACATGCAACTTCTACGTATTAAGATGAACTAATGTGCATGATAAACATTAACAAAGCATCTCAACAATGTCATGAAATTCATTTTTCACCAAAATACATAATATAAGGGATATCCGAAGGAGGGATGCCGGGGAAGTTTGGCGTAATCATAACGCTCACCTCTCTGAAGATATCTTGAGGATATAGTGCATCTCAAAGGGAAAATACCAGCTAGTCATTAGAGGTATAAGTTACCCCTAACTGATGAGTAACTCTTGCTTTTCAGTTAGAGGTACATGTTACTCCCAATGATGTGGTGCAAGTATATGAATATGGGTTCTTATAGGAGAACATAACCACAATAATATTTTTAAAAATAGGGCCTATAAATTTATAACCGAATAATAAATAAAGTCGATATCTATGACCAAATATTTCGATTTTGGCGTGACAAACAGAACTTGGCAGGTTCCCCCACCTCATGATAACGTTACCATGGTTACTTTTGGCGCCATTTCAGAGCTCAAAATAGAGATGCCGACCACGGGCTACGTTTGCATTGATTTAGGCCTAAACCTATTTTGGCAGAACTGTAGTATAAGAGCCAAGGGCTGTCACTATATCATTCATGATAATGTGAAACACTGAACATTTTGGAAGCTGCAACATTGAAAATATGTGTTAATATAAACTGAAATGATACCAAGATTGGATTCTATTGGACAATATTTTTTTTATTAATACTGCTGTGATATCTGCATGCTCATGAAAGGTAATGGAACTAGGGGGTCCTTGTCTACACCAATGTAACACCCTAGTATAGTGGCAGGCTTTACAGGTCGACACGAGATCCTTTTATCCCAACACAGATTACTTTGGTCATCTGAGCCATTGATCATGGTTAAGCGAAACAGGAGGAAAACTTCGCCTCACGTGTGCAAATTGTTACTAGTGATGTACACCGTCTTCCTGTCGCATTCTCTACTGTCTTAGACATCGGTTATCTTGTCTTTAGTTTCCAAACGACCGCAAGATATCTCTCAATGTATTGGAGCATGAAATACCAATTATGTCTCAACGTCTACTTATCTAATAGCGTAGTTCTCATTGGCTCAGACCATCTCGAGAGAGTATGGTATCTCCTGACCCATTTACGATGACTCCTAGCGTGTCTAGTATATGTACAGTATTCGTGATTCCACCCTTAATGTTTTAAAGCATGCTGGTCGCGTCTTACCAAAATTGTATTTAATATTCTAGCAAACTCGAATCATTTTTAGAGAGCATTGTATAGGTCTAGTGGAATGTCAAAAACAAGAGTTTGTCCAGGACACGTTGAGAGTGACTAGGCAGCGATTTAACGGCACCCCAACACTGCTTATATTCGTGAGGTACGGACTATTTCGTTATTTTCATGATATTCTACAAACAGGGAAGAAACTTCAGTTTTATAAGCAGGAAAATCGAGTATCAGAAAAAAAAAAAAACTCGGAAGCTTGTGCCTCGACCTGAGGATCGAACCTGGGATATCAGCGGTAGTGACGAAGAGAGATGGAGGGAATGCACTTTCTTTTCTTTCTGCTCAAAGATAGGCATTATAACCATTTACAACTGGGGACATAAGGCAGGAATGTCAGATTGCAGCTTGATGAATGCTTTAAGGGCTTTTCTAGATCTGGGTCATCCACCTGAATTGACGATGTCATTGTCTTCGGGGGTAGCGCGTTTCAGTTTACCATGCCTGATGTGGCAACATTTTAGGTAGTTTTCTCCAATGTGCAACTGGGTAAAATGCACACGGATTGTGACCAAACAAATCCACACATGCGCACATACACACACACATGCGCACACACATACACATACCTACAGTACAGGGAGAGACGCATCCCACACACAGACACACACAACACACATACGCACGCGCACACAAAAACGCATATGCGCGAGTTCGCGCACATAAAACGTTATATAACACGAGAAAACTCACATTATGTTACTAATAAAAATGTGGATACATATCATTCAAAGTTTCAATCTTAAACAAATTTATTTGTTCTTGAGACGTTACGTTATGTGGTCGAATATTAACATTTAGCTTACTATATATGCGTAAGCTCCATTAAGCGATACATATCTTTGTCTGCGTTCCTGGAGGCCCATGTATGCTTGATATGTTATCATCTCTTTACACTGTTAGCAAAGAGTAAGGCGACCCGTAATAGTAAATCTCAGCCCAAGGGTATTATGTCGTGTTGATCCGGCCCGGCCGCCACGACAAAACCTCTTTTTTTTTTTTTTTTTTTTTGACGACGCGCGAGTGCTTGCGCAACAACGACCACGGCGCGCTGAGTGTGAGAGAAAGCGGTTACGGGCTTGGACTATTCCATAATACACGCGATTCACTTCTTCCTCTTATATAGTTCCATGATTGTGACCAAACAAATCCACACATGCGCACATACACACACAGACACACACAACACACATACGCACGCGCACACAAAAACGCATATGCGCGAGTTCTCGCACATAAAACGTTATATAACACGAGAAAACTCACATTATGTTACTAATAAAAATGTGGATACATATCATTCAAACTTTCAATCTTAAACAAATTTATTTGTTCTTGAGACGTTACGTTATGTGGTCGAATATTAACATTTAGCTTACTATATATGCGTAAGCTCCATTAAGCGATACATATCTTTGTCTGCGTTCCTGGAGGCCCATGTATGCTTGATATGTTATCATCTCTTTACACTGTTAGCAAAGAGTAAGGCGACCCGTAATAGTAAATCTCAGCCCAAGGGTATTATGTCGTGTTGATCCGGCCCGGCCGCCACGACAAAACCTCATACCCTGATATGTTTTACTCAAAAGAAATCTTTACAAGTCGTTATAGCGCTTTCCACGCGAATATCATATCTTACGTACATTTATTAATAATTAAAAGCAAAATGGATTTTTTAACGGCTTTTGAAGTTAAGATGATTAACGTAGCGCGCAGTCAAAGAGTCTAAATATGCTAAACAATTCTTGAATCCGTGGCAGAAGATTCCAGCATATTTGGATTCACTGCTTTATAATTCTCATTTGTCCGTGAGTAAATTGTTAACATTTTGGAAGAGAAAGTGTCGGCCAAGCCCACTTGTTCAGGAATTCTGTATCTCTCTTGTAAGTGTTCAAGTAGTAACAGCTGTTGACACGGTTAATAAAGAGATGATATAGTCCACTTAGCGCCTGCTGCACAACTCGTGTTGTATGCCCTTAAGCGTAAGTCTTTTACTGGTACTGGTGTATCTACATGTAGCCAGATTTCCGCCAATTCTTTCTTTTTTTTTGCGAATTTATAGAAAGGATGTATTTCATATTTAGTTTCTTAATATTATAGAAAATATTATAGGCCTTAATATTATAGGCCTAATTCATTTTACTTTGGTTTTGTTAACTTCTTGTTCATGGCCCTCACGTGAAAAAATGTAACATTTAATTAAATAAAAGAGTACTTCTTTCTGAAAAATTATTATGTAAAGCTTGAAACCAAACTCTAACAAAAGTATTTTTCTCGAATTCTTTAAGGTTACGCCTTTCCCGTTTGATTAACATAGAAGTAACAAAAAGAATGACGTAACAAAACAGTGATAGAACATATAGATTTTTTTATTGGTACACTGTTAAAAATGCTCGTAAATTTTTTTCCTTAAAAATACGAACTTTGTCCCTAATTCATAAATGCTTTGATATTCAAAAGTATAGCAAGAGAAATATCAGCAAATTGCAATCTTACCAGAAATAAGAAAGTTTTCACTGATCAATCTGCATGATCTGTGCGAACATTGGGTCCTATCCTTTGGAACAATTTGGGGCAACATCTCAAAAACTCGAAATCAGTAACTGACTTTCGTAATCAATTTAAACGTGAACTTATTTCCAAATACAAATAATACTTGTTGAGCATTGTCCTATTAATACTATAATTGTTGATGGCAATTTGAATTAAGGTGCATTGGTCATTGTCTGTTTTCTAGTGTTTTATTGACTGAATGTCCTTGTTTTTAGTCGTGTGTAGTAACATTTACTTTTAGGGGTTGAATCCAGTCTGGTCTCATTGGCCTTTTGGTTAACTCCTTAATAATTTTTGTTCTTATTAATGTATATTATTCTTGTGTATTTGATTGTTTAAGTGAAACAATAAAGTTGATTTGTTCACGTGCGTGGCTATTTTATCCTTACGCTTTTCGCTATAATTCATCATTACGTTACTTTTATAAATTTGATTTCATAGTGGATATCTTATTAATCTATCGTTTTCCAATTGAAGTTGCTAGTAACTTTCGTTATCTACTTATTTGACTTTGGGGCTTAATTATTTATTTTATCATATTTGTGTAAAATTCTGTACATTACCAATCGCGATAAGGCGAACGGACCTTTCATGTAGAAGCAGTCGGTCGTGCTTTTTAATGACCTTAAAATCACCTCCAAATGTGTAAATACTTTTTACGATTTTGAATCAATTAAAAAGACAACAAAACTGAGTTTACATAATAGCAAATTTAACAGATATTAAAGAAACTGAGTGTCCCCATGAGAGAGTGTCCTAGCTACCATAGTAACATGTACGGAATAAACGATGACCTTGTAGACGAGGCCATTTGGGTACAGTGCTGAAACAAGTGATGCATACAGCACTCAATGGAGAACACAATAGACAGATGGGTGGTAGGACACTCAGTCACACGGACACTGTATAATATGACACCGGTCCCGACAACAGTTCTTTCTTTTGTTTTGGTTTGTTTTTATTTGTTTATTTGTTTATTTATTTATATATTTTAAGTAGATATATGTACTTATTTTTATTTAATTTACTTTATCCCTACAATTCTAAATCATTGTAATACTATCCAGTGAACTTCTAATTTCCTTGCAGCACTCATCTTGCCAACCCTGTAATTGGAATGGTTGCCGGTTCAATTAGAAATGTTTCACACTGGCCTCCACGCGGAAATAAAGAACCACAGTATCGGTTTATCACATTAACGCTATCCATGTTTTAGTAAGTACATTGGCTGCCCTTATTAACGAACGTATTTAACATTTTTCTGATACATGCTAACTGCTAATTTCTGAGAATTTAAGTGTTTCATGTAAATTAGAGTACTCCAGTACTCTTATTCGCTTGAGGTACTTTATTATTTCCCTTAAGCATTATATGTGTATAGCAACCGACTTGTGAGAGAATGTGTTTTAATATTGTCTTGTATGTTACACTTACCTGTATTAAGAATCTTAAAGAACAATTAAGGACTCTTTCCCATCAACCCGGTTACTTCGCGGCCGGCGAAAGCTCCTACGTACTTTGACGATATCTCGCGATTTTTCATATTGTGAATTCCAAATCGATGTAACTTTACTTTACGAAACATTACTGCAAGCTAGGCTATTTTACCGGAAAGTTATTTTTGAGTCATGGAGGTATCATCGTTAACCTCCGATTGTACGATTCGCCGATTTTTGATGTGAATATATATAGGCCTATACATAAAAAAAGTTTACATGTTTGATTTGTACACATTTATTGTTTTGTGCTATGTGATTATGATATGATAACGATGAGGTAAAAATGGTGATTGATGATAATGATTATATGATGATGATGATGATGAGACGATGATGATTAGACGCTAACTCCCTGGCTTTGATTTGGACTTTAAGGTGGCAACGAGAGATTTTGAGGCACCCAATTATTTGGTGTCATGATAGTAATTTTATAGATTAGACACCAAGATTTCCTTGCCTTGTATTTTCGCTACAATAAATGTCTTAAAGAGAGAAAAAGGCGAATTTTGAATTTGCTTATATTTCATGTTTTGGCCTAATATATTTGGCTCCATACTGATCCGAAAAACGCTACTTTTCATGCTATTTTTAAAATCTAATACTGAAAAAAATGCTTCCTTGGTTATTATGACCCCATCAATTTCCTTGAATCATCATTGCTTCATTCTAATGCCATCATTCCATATTTTTTATCTAAGCTGTCTTTACCTCCACTATAAGTCGTCCTTTAATTTCATTCCTTACCTATTCTGCACCTTAATTTCTTGTTTTTATTATTTCGTTCAAACAAGTTTTTATATGTATGTTTCCTGTATATTTGATATTAGTAGGTTAAGAAACCTATTTAGGGCACCGCGCTTGCACGCTCTGCGTTATGCAGTGTCCCTCGTCCTTCACCCTGCATATAATATGCTATTACTTGATTGTAGCTGCTACCCACCTATTTATTATATTACTTAGCAATTAAATGTCCCAATTTATTCTGGAGTTTGGAGATAAAAAAAATATGATATGAATAAAATTAAAACTTATGCTGAATTCGTCGTATTTGCTCCTATACGAATTAGAAATTTCACAATTTTTGACCAAAGAGACATTTCTCATCTTAATACTTTTCAGATGGGGATATTTTGCTGGAAAGCTTTATATCAGGGGCACAAATCATACTTTCTTTCTTTTTTTTAGAGACACCTGATATGTGAAATCTCTCGTTGCACCTTTAAATAAGGAAAGAAATTCGCGGATACAGAGATAACTTAAAGTATAGGGCGCTATGTTAATGAATTTTTAACAGCCAGAAAGCAGGAGCAAACGGTCACCAAGATCCAGAGCCAAGTCGACAGTCAATATACTCTACTATGCACAAGGTTAGGTGATAAATTTTGTGATGAAAATGCTGGTGGTTTTTGTGGTGGTGGTTGTGATTGTCTTGTTGGAGATGATGCGGGATGATGAATGATGATGATGATGAATGCTGATGATGATGATGATGATGATGATGAATGATGATGATTGCTTCGAACACGAATTTTGTTCAATAGGATTCATATCAAATATGTTGACATAATACGGTGCTGGGGTGTAAGCTGTGTGCGCTTTTTATAATTGTTATTTTAGATTACAAATTGAAAGTTCGAAGAGTGAACGGTTGGTGTTGGTGGTGGTGGTTGGGGGTGGAGTGATGATGGTTGTGGTGCGATGATGATGTGATGTTATCATGTTTTTATCAGTTGTGGTTCAAATTTCATAATGTCCTTTGAGATAAAAACATCCATAAAACACGTTTAAATACAATTATCACGTAAAATTCAAGGACAAAAACAAACACTCGACAAATACACAGAATGAACAATTAAGCATAAATCATAAAGCAGCTAGAATTGATCTTGCCGTTTCTGGGGGGGTGAGCTACAAGAATGTGTCTTCATGGTAAGCTCATCCGCGGTGCGTCATAGTACTATTCTTATTTTATTTCCTCTCCATAATCGTGAACATACCCCATTTGTAACTGCAGGGATTATTGAAGATTGTAAGTGGTAACAACTTCATCTCACGTTACTTGTCAAAGTATATACACAACCTTAATTTCAATACTATTATTTTCTGTGAAACACCCCGATGAACGATGAAACTTTGATACACTACGGTATAAAAGCTTAAACTGTTTCCTTTCCATTTCAAAGTACAAAGAGTTATAAGAATCTCGCGCTTTAAAAAAAATTTGTTTACCTTTTCAACTCTTTTCCTGAAAATACAAGAAATTCTTCTCTGGAGTGGTTAGAATATTCGCTGTTACCTTTTGTAAACTGTCCCACCCTGTGGCTTCTTCAATTCACACCCATATTAATGATGACAGAACCCTTAAGCTCGCAGCCCAGTTTTACTCTTACTTCCCACCATCACGTACATCTCTTCCTCAAAAGCTTTATCATAGATTTGTTATAAGAACTTACTACTTTGAAATGCTCCATTTCCAATCCAAAATGTTGTAATAGTTATTGAGGGGGATATCTTTTTCACGTAATGTGGTATGTAAGGTGATTTTGTGGCTCTTTAGTCCATGAGCCCACGACAAATTTTCGGTATCCTAAAAGGGACAAAAAACTGGTACACTTATAAATGCAGCATCAGTATACCATGTCCTACAAAATGCATTATATCTTTTCTGAAATGGTAGCATAGGCCAGTAGGGGTAAACCCAGGTTTACACGGGGAAAATTTTAATTGTTTTTCAATGATGTTGAAAAATATAACCACATTATTTAATTGTCTGATCATAAGGATTCCAAAAAGGTATAGTTTTGTACTATCTACAAACCTACAGTTTTTGAGTTATCGGGCTAAAACAGCAAAAACAATAAAAAGGGTCATTTTCACTTTGTACAGGGGTCAATTTCAAAGGTTTTTCAATTTAAAATGTTAGGACCCTGGGCAGTGTAATCCTTGATTGTCACCTACTTAGTTATAGCTACCATCCAGAAATGCTATCATGCATGTTGTGTGGAGATAGTGTACTAGAGGCTGAATAATAAGTACTCGTTTTGTCCCCTTTATACCACTTTTGGCGAAAATTTTCCTAATTGAAGTATATGGTATGTGGAGCATGAAGGAAGAAAGATAAAGAATTTTTTTGTGTTAATGGTTCTTCTCAAATAAATGTCCCTCTGTCTTTCGTCCCTGTATTTGTATCGTTCGTTTCGGATAGAAACAACATAACAAAGGCAAAGCTTGAAGCATACTACTATAGTTTGAACATAATTTTCTTATTGACTTGTTATTCGCTTGTGTTGTTTTTTTTGAAACTGTTGTGGTTACAAAAAATAGAGAAAAAAATACTTCATTCATTCATTTCCTGTCTTGACAGGGCCAATGTCCAATAACTCGAAAAAAAAACCGAGGTTTTTCGCCTAAAAACCAGTCACATTTTCGCCCGAAAAGAAATTTATCGACTGAAATATTCCAAGTTTTTTCTCGAAAAACTTGGTTTCATCATATGAAAAACCAAGTTTTTCCATTCAACGCGCAATGGTCCCAAATAATTCGAAGAATCAAATTGTTTTCCAAAATTATAAATCAAGTTTTTAATCGAAAAAAGTTTTTTTGTTTGATAACTTAAGTTTTTTGGTAATTATTGACGTTGAGCGTTAAAAAACTTGGTTTTTCGATGAAAAACCAACATTTTCAATATCATTTATCTAATCGGAAGGGTATGGTTTCATTATAGAAATAAATAGTATATGTAATAGATTGCCCATGATTATTTTATAATACTCTACCTATATTGGTAGAACAATTCTACTTTTCTACTCGGGTACTCTGATGTTGACGTTCGGTATGTTCTAGTGAACGAATTTTCAATTCATCTGTTAGCTTACTCAAATAGCATTTGACGTATATATACTGATCATCTTGAAAAAGTCCGGTTATCATTGTTCGATTATTACTTGCCGCACTGAGTGCTTCAGCTTTCAGGGAAGATGGAATTTTCAATAATTCCTTCGAAGATGTCGTTTTTCAGAAAACTTATCCTGTGACATTAAACTTTTACAAGAAACTAAAAAGAAATGGAAGTGTTGTTAGTGTCAGTGGTCCGCACTCGTACAGGAATTTTGGAAACACCCCTCTCTCTTAACAAAGTAGGGTCATGACTTGATTTCCCTTCTTAGAGGATGTAAAAAATGACAACGGTATGATAATCCGAGGGAACAAGAAACAGTCCCACCAACGCTCCAATCATTTGACAGTAATATTGGAACAAATGAGTTTAAGAAGAAGAAGCTGTTAGAAGTTTTTTTTGAAAAAAGGATGTTTTTTGCATTATTTGAACTCTCAAGTAGAATGAAATATAGCGATTGAATCACTTCGAGTATCAGCGTCTATTGGTCAGGTCATCGCTACAGTAGAGAATACACCTTCCCACAACATGTTTTTTGCGTTTTAATAGCGCTAGACATGCATAACACTTCATACACCCGTGCTATGCTTATCGTGGAGCTCATCTTCAATTGATTATGGCATTTCCCGGGTTACTTCTAGGGATTTAATAGCATTCGTGGACGAATCAGGCTTGTTGGTCGGTCACATTATGTATGTGGGGTCACTTCTGAAAGGTATAGATTAAGCGAGATATGGAGTCGCGAAAGATTATTCAAGGGTCAAAATTAGCATTTTTCAATTTTGTTGAAATATATACTTCCTAAATGTTGCTATGTTGCACAATTTTTTCCAAAATGTGGAGTTCGTGCTATCTCTGACTTACAGTTATGGGGTTATAAGCTGAAACTAATTATAAAAGGGGTAAACAGTATAAATTAAAATGTCGAATTAGGTCAGTTTTTAGCTTATATTTATACAGGGTCAAACCAAAAAAAAATAAATGCTTCAGTATACATGTGCAGCTCACTAATTGTTAGACATAATATGACGGACCAATCTCCTTAACAATTCTCATATACATGACATAGTAAAGTTTGACACATACTAACCATTTAATACAGTGTGAGTAAAAAATGGACCCTATTGGTATCTGCCCATTTTTAGTAACAATATATCTAACATTTTATGTGGTGTAATCGAAGCTTGTTCATTACATTATCTTTAGTTGATGCGAAGATCACACACATCGGTTAGGTATAAAGCCTTTTGAATCAGTGGTCGGTTTTGCACTCTGATCAACTGGATTCACATTAAAATGTACGGCGACGCGGTGTTCAGTGTCCCAAGGAATCGATATTTATGACTGCAGAATAAATAATTTACCATTGATGACTCTCTAAACCTTTCTCCTTTCCTCATCATCATAAATCATTTGTGAAAATAAAGTAACTTTGATACATGTATCAGTTTCTGGAGGAGTTAATGAACACCATATTAAGGAACATACATCGGTACAACCTTTGAGGTTTAAAGTATTGGCTATTTTGTAGACCCAAATATGCTAACATCTTGAATAAAGAGTTTCCAAATAACTCTTTCATTATCACTGGCTTTTAAACCATTAAGATACCACTTATTTGACATTCAAAGTTCAACGTGCATTCAATGGGAATCCGGGACGGGAAAAAGACTGTAGTTAGGCCTTTACTTAATCGATTGGAATTATCTTTGGCAGCAAATAAAGATAATAAAATAAGCTTTCCGATAAATCACAAAGGTAAATACGTTACTTAAAATTCAAATGGGTACCAAACAGGATCCATTTTTGGGCGGGGGTAGCCTGCGGGCTACCCTCTCTATTCGCTTGGGTTTTGACCTACTTTTCAAATAGCAGTGTTGCAGAAAATATTCGTGCCGATTATATCCTCTAAAATCTACATGTGTGATAGTTTATGAAATGTTGTGCAATTTTACGTCATATGGATATGTACTCAATAAGATAGGCCCAGCGAAAACCTGAACGTACATTTACAAAAAGATATTAGTGTTCAAAAGAGTAGAAATACAGGGCAATATCAGCGAAGGTTCCTGAGAAAAATTTTACAGTGATTTGCTGGTTAACAGCGTCTTTAAATCGTTATGAGTGCATTGAATGAACGGATGCTTAAACGTTGGGCACCACATGTAGCAAGTCGTGGGTGAATCAATAATAATAAATAAAAAATCCTTTAAAAAGGAAAGGGCGGGTCAAGAGGAAATAGCCATGTAATTGGTATGTGAAGGTATTAGTACGATGATATATTGCTTTATTTTGTAATGCTTGAGCCATGAGTGCATTGAATGAACGGATGCTTAAACGTTTGGCACCACATGTAGCAAGTCGTGGGCGATATCAATAATAATAAATAAAAATTCCTTTAAAAAGGAAAGGGCGGGTCAAGAGGAAATATCCATGTAATTGGTATGTGAAGGTATTAGTAAGATGATATATTGCTTTATTTTGTAATGCTTGAGTCAACGGTTCAGATGATATAAAAATTATCTTTCTTTAAAATAATTATTAATTTCTTTAGGTAAATCAAGGGGACTATGCTGTGGATCACGAAATGCCCATTTAAGAATGTTTTCATTTTGATGTTATGAATAAAAACGTTTTCAAAATATTTCACTATCCAAAGGTTGGATTGATTTAATTGCTTTTATGTATATAAGTGAGGCCTCGAGGAAACATTAGTGGTAGGATTTTGATTGGATCAGCAACCTTTTAATAATGAGGCTCTTATATTTTTTAGGAAACATGAATGGCTGGATTTGATTGGATCAGTCACCTTTAAGTTTTGCGGTTATACGGCATTTTTACGCAAATTAACCTCTAGATGACTTGATTTTTTTTGGTCACCCTGAAACCGTGATAATAAACCTCAGGCTGTTGTTTTCTACCTGCATGTCAAACATCAGGTCCATAGGTCAAGGGGCTTTACCTATGTGAACACGTTTTAATAGAATGTGATATTTACGAGTAAATACGGTGGAATGATATGTAATATGTCATGAAGTAACGAATGTTCTAAGTTTGTATATGAATTGAAATAATGCAATAGCGTGGGTGAACATTTTAAAATTTTGACAAATTTAAGTCTTTGTGGGACAGAGGTAAAATTTAAGAAAATGATATGAAGTCATTGGGTGACAATGTTGCTGAAAGTGGGAGCTTTACATTTTTAAAGGGCTTTAAAATAATTATTTAAAAAAAATATTGTGATCCCATAAGCATTGTTTTGTAGGACAACCTTTTCAAGCCAAAAAGGGTAACTTGAGGTTAAGCCCTTTTTGCCAAATGTTCAGAGATCTTATCTATTAGCGGCCGCAGCCGAGTTGCTGTTCACTATGTAGCTAGGTATTGCCATAGCCTATTGATATGATGAGAGGCCTTCATTAGTGATGTTGTCAATCAATCAGTAGACAGAAAAGGTCGAGCGACACAAATCCACTATTTTATTAAATTCATAGCTACATAGTCAACAGTTAGAGTGTGTTGATGAGGGGAATGCTTTATGGTTGCCTTCTCCGTTTTACCATGTGTCACACCTAGTCACTCCAGATGGCTAAATATATATGTTCCTCATGGGATATGAGTAAAGCGATTGACCGAATGAACTGTCTCACATTTTGGGGAGAGGGAGAAAAATGGAACATAAGTGGGGAAAGAATAATAAAAACGTAAACACACACTCTCATTTTTTTATGTTATGTGTTGAGTGATTAATGATTGGTTAATTCATAGATCGATTAAGTTATTGGACCGTTATGGATAATAACCTATCGATCGATAGTGACTTTATGCCAAGGTTTCCCAACCCAGGGGTCTGGACCCCTTTTGGTGTCTCGGACCTAAGAAGGGGGGGTCGCGATAGTTAAATTTATTTTGTTTTTTGAAAGTTAACTTGTCAAAAGCACCAGGAACAGAATTGGCAAATAAGATAATTTAACTCTGTCAAGCAAGTCAAACTGCTTTCTGCAGTGTTTGTTAATCAATTGAACTGTTATTACCGATAGTAAAATTTCCGCGCGCTTTACGCGCAAATCGTATGAAATTGTCACTTACAGGACGTTCAAAGACCAAAATTGGAACTGATATAATGAAATTAGTCATGTCAAAGAAGCCGACTGATTTTGCCAGTGTTTGATTAATCAATTTGAATTTGTATTTGATTAAAATTACCGCGCGCTTCGCGCGAATTCAGTATAAATTGTTCACTTACAGGACTTGCAAAGACAAAATGAACAACACGATTGTAATAAAATTAGAGTGGTAGTTTTGCACACTTCGTGCGCAATTGTTTTAGGAATGGAGAGCCACCATGCCTTAGAAATGCCACCGAAATGTTTAAGAATGGCCTTGCTTCCCGTCATCAGTAGATTCAGACCTTCCTGTATCTATAGGCGAACTTTTGCAAAGTCCCTTCCCCTTGGCTTGAAAAATTGGCCCACTGACGTAACTCTCCATTAAGCTTCAATTTTGCCTTGGACTGATCAAAGTTGCTTTTTGAGAAATATTTTTTGAGTAATGGGGGTCGCCGCAGATAGTGTCAAGAAATGGGGGTGCGGGACAAAAGTTGGGAAACCCGGCCGTATGCAATAATATATGAATTCTGAAGATATGAACGAGATGTTCTCCGACTTTGCTCTTAATTTAATGTCACAAGCGTCAATCTTCAAATAAAAAAACATATAAAACTTTGGGGGGGACTTTTACTCCAAGAAAAGACGTCGGATATTCGGTTTTTTTTTTTTGGGGGGGGGGTGGCACTCCATAGTTTGGAGGATGCTTAACCCACGTTTTCAACATCGTTCTCACCCAAAAAGACCCCAGGGTTTTCTTTGCAATAGGTCATTGTTAACAAATTTTAATATAGGCCTATGGGATTTCTACCTTTAAACCATCGTATCGAAAGCATATCCCATAGCTAGTAAGTATACATTTTTGATAGGAAATTAAACAAGGATTCAAATGGCATTCAAAACCTCGTGTCAGGTTGTACGGTTCTAATGTTGCGTCTTTTTAATGATGCCCAAAAAACGAACTGAAAGCGGTCCATAGAAATCATGTTGACCTTTTCCTGTGATACCTTGTCTACAATTTTACCCCATTTTCTTACAGGTCACAAGTGCAAGCTTTCCAAACAAGTATAGCGCCTAGTTGTATGTTTAGTGGTTACTGCTTATATAAAAATATATCAACTATATATATAATATAACAATACTAAACTAATATTTTCTAAAATTATGTCATGTTACGTTATTTTCACAATTATTGTATAGGACACCTTCTAAATAGTTTAAACATGGCGTGCTATGTTTTAAAATGATTAGAATATATGTAATATGCAACACTAAAAGGCAGGAGGTTCAATTTTTTAATGCTAATACATTGCAATCATGAAAGTGACACAGTGTTAATGACCAGTGCATTGTTCATTTTATGAAAAAATTAACACAGCATGAAAAGTTAACGGATTCAAGTACACTTCATTCTTCAGACAATGATTAAATTATTTTAGGCAAAACAGTGTGTTTAATAAATATAAAGAATACATCATAAAAAAATATGATGTATGAAATTTAAATTGAAATTGAAAGATTTGAGTAACGGTGTAATACGAATTAGGCCTATCTGAATCCAGAGGGATTAGACAATGCGTATGTTTGTTTTACTTTAAGCCTACCCGTTATTTGCCTTAAAGCAACTTTTAACTTTGAAGAATTAATGTGTAGATGAAAATTGAGCTTATTTTGATACCAAAATCTGATTATACAGTAATTGACAAGAAATTAACTTTTGCAATAAAAAAAACTTGCTAATTGAAATTTCCATAGAGTTTGGACAGGGGAAGCCGCCTGCTGCTTAGCCGCCTGCTACCTACATTCCTCACTGGGTCTAGTGAAAGGAACATAAACGCTGCGGTGAGGAGAGAATTTAACCAAAACGGCGAACTCGACAGTTATAGGGGGCCCAAATATTTCAGCTTTTTAAAAGTTTACAATACAAACAATACAAAACCAACAAATTAACTCAACATTATTGTATGCCAAGAAAAACACCAAAACAGCAGAACAAATTCAGAAACTCGAAAAAGATCTTACCAAAACCCTGGACATCCTCAACAACATTTAGGCAGGAAGGTATCCACTAAAAAGATCAATGGACCTTTTCACTCTATAATACGCAGTTAACTGACCCGCTTGACATAGCCAGCGCATTCAACGATCACTTCACTAAACCGGGCCAAAAAACTTGGCTGCTAACAAACTTCCACCTTCCATAACTCAATTTAATAAACACCTTCAAAAAAAAACACCTTCACTTCCATTTTTCTAAATCAGTTACTTAGATGGAAAATGCACAAAAACTTCGCCCCTGTTGAAACCTGAGTAATAAGTGTGAATTCGGTACTGGACAAGTAGATCCTGGGATGGCTAACCAAATCATATGATAAAATCATATCGCATCTGGTGCACATATTACCCACTCACTTCTCACCGGAACTTTCACAGATTCACCTCAAATCAGCCAAAGTCATTTCCAATCCACAAAAACAAGATGCACATACATTGCAAATTACCGGCCCAGTTCTGTTCTTCCATTCTTTTTCAAAACTACTTGAAAAAGCATGTACACACGTCTGTCCACATTCTTCAATAAGCACAAACATCTTGTAGATGAAACATACGGTTTTAGGGCCCATATACGCTCAACTTACAGGCACTCCTTGAACTAACAACGAACCTCAACCTTTGCATTAAAAAATAAACTCCACCACATGGGGGTATCCTGGATCCTCTCCAAGGATTTCGGACCACCACTTATCGACAACATTTTTTTCACAAGCTTATCATTATGGTGTCGCGGAGTAGCCTTGGAGTGGCTCAGGAGTTACCTTACTAACCGGACTCACAATCAGTTATACGTAACTCCATCGCATCATCATCAAACCTATCACAGTTGGCGGCCCTCAAGGCTCAATCATAGGACCCCTACTTTTCATCATTTACATATGAATGACATCACCAACATCTCTAACACACTAACACTAATCTTATTTGCAGATGACACAAAATTTTCTATCAAACCTAAAATTAAGCACTTTTTAACAACATGAATCATGAACTCGCAAAAATCAATGACTGGTTAGGGCTAACAAAGTTTCTCTCAATGTTTCAAAAAACTTACACTACATGCTTTCTCACACACAACACCAATTCACAATATCAAACATATAAACAATAGATAACCAGACAATCTCCCAGGTACCTCAACCAAATTTCTTGGCATACACATCGACGACAAACTAACATGGAACGAAACATCAACTCTGTCACTACCCAAAGCGTCTCACGCATTGGTACATCTACAGACTTAAACACCACCTTCCAGACTACACCTTAAAATCACTTTACAACACACTTGTTCTCCAACTGCTTAGCTATTGTAAATCATTTGGGCCTCCAACTTCATTCACGGCTCACCAAACTAACATCACACAGAAATGCGCCATTAGCACTATCACAAACTCACTCCCTAGAACTTACACTTTGCCATTATTTCACTCACTGAGAAACACTTAAATAGAGCACCTAAACCAACTTCAAACAGCGCTCTTCATGTATGAATCACAACAATCATTTACCTCCGAACTTCCGGAATTACTTTACCACAAACACACAAATCCAAGCTTTATAACACCAGACAAGTACAAACTTTGATCCCTCCCCTCCCCAAAAACAACCTCTGAGGAAAGCACGTTATTCGTATCCCGGCCGCAAAACTTGGGGAATGATCTCCCAGAATCCCTACAATACAACCAAAAATACTTTCAAAGCACAACTGAAAAAACATTTTCATGCAACCACCGCTACAATTCTATTAAAGTATCCCCAAGGCCTGATTTCTCCTCCGCACTTATTTTCATCTCTTTTCTATCTCTACTCCTTACTTTTGTTTATTCACCTTACCTCTTCAACATCTGCTTCCTCATTATGCCAATAGGATTACATACCTCAGAAAGATCTGTTGAAAGTTGTCTTTTTGTCCAATTCCCGTATCTTGTATTCCCGTTAAATGTATTGTTTAGGTTAGATAGATTGTATGTTTATTGTTAGTATTTACTATGTAATATTTTATTTCATCCCTTAATTTGTGTAATTTTTGTATATTATTGAATATTGAGTATATTTTACTTTATGGATTACAGGGCATAATAACTATAAGCCCTATCGGGTGTCCATTTACTGGTCCTAGCATATCTTATTCCGACCGTTCATCTTATCCAATTTATAATCGATACTTCATGTATAGTGAATTTAATACTATACTGTATTATACATTTCTGTCACGTAAGATTAGTTATGTCATTACTAAATGAACCTTGAACTGTGTCATGATGAAAAATATAACGCACAAAACCATTCTGGTGTCGAGTTCAAAACGTGTGGCCCTATGTAAAAAAAAAAAAAAAAAAATATTGCGTCCGACTTAAGTGCTTGATTATCAAGTGGTTTGCACTGTGACTATTCAATTTGCTATTTGAATTTATTTTCTTGGGAAGTTATCTCTTTAACGGGACAGAAATATTAAATATTAATACAAGAAAAATAAATATGAAATAATATTGAAATACCTCGGAATGATTGCCATGTTAAAAAGGCAGAAATTTTAAATCTTGCAGAAAATTAGGGTATTTATTTTATAGCAGCAGCATCTTACTCTTGATTTAAAATTTTGTTTGACTTGAACTGTGTCCTGACCGTCTATGCACCCCATTATATCCTTATGAGATCTTTCTGGTTGGGACACCTTTGAAGTCAGAAAAATTAGGGAATAAGGAGTTAAGAATTTCACCATAATTATTTTGGCCTTGGTTCTATGCAAATGTTAAGATGTTTCAATCTACATCAGATTCATTTTAGGGATTGGGTTCGACATGATTTGTTAGTTTCCTCTTCATTCATACCCGCCCTTGTCTCTCCGCCGTATAGGGTCCTCCCCTCCCCCCCCCCTACTCTGCTTCCCCCTTTCCGCCTCTGTTCCCCCGCCTAATTCCTTTCCCATTGGGTTCACCGCGTCCCGTTGTCCCTTCTCCCTGTTCCGTTTGTTCTCCTGCCTCTCCTGGTGCCGCCGCCGGCCCGCCTGTGGTGGTGGGGTGGGGTATCCCGGCGCGTCGAGGCGGGCCCTGCCTGGTCTGCTGTGTCTTCGGGGCGCGTTGGCTGTGAGGTTCTTGGTCTTCCCGGGCTATTGTGGTCCGCTTCCGGACAGCCTGGCCAGCTCAGCATGGTCGTGCCCGTTGCTGCGGTATTCGCGCCCGTGGCGGCGTGGACGGCCCGTGCGGTCTTCGACGGGCCCTAGGGCGGCCGCGCGGCAGGCAACCCACTTGGGCCCCGATGGGTCTCTCGAGAGAGGCCGTGCGGCGTACAGCTAGCTGACCCAGTTAGAGTGGGGGGTCTGTGGGGGCGCGAGAGGCCCTGGACAGTTTGCGGAGACAGGACTGGCTGCGGGGTGAGTTTGAGAGAGAGGACTGTGGGAGTAAGAGAAATGGAGAGTAGGATGACTTGGTGAGGTACGGGAGAAGAGGGGTCTGTTGGTTTTTTCACTATTCTTTATTGCTTTCCCTTTTCTGTCATTTTCCTATGTTAAGTTATCGGTAAAAAATCAAGATATATATACACAATCAACATGATCAGCATTTATAGTACATGATATGGGGAAGAATCGCTGCACTATAAACGTGTTTAGAAACGAAACACATTAGTGCTTAGGTTTTAAACATGTCAAATATCTATGAAAACTCGTCAATGCACCTATCGTCAAAAGTCTAAATATGTTTAGATTTTAAAAAAAAATGTTTAGATATAGGCCTAACTTACTTAGATATTATACAGATATTTAAAAATGTTTAAAAAACGTGGTGCAAACGTTTTAGAAATGTGTTTAATTTCTAATCACTCGGTATTTTTACAATGTGCTCGACAACTCCCATGCAAATTAAAAAGTCTTCTTCTATACATGTGTCACGCGTTACAGCTTCTTCTTATCGTATCCAAACACAGTGGTTCTCAAATATGATCCAGCCAAAGGTGTGTACAATGTCTGGCTGCTTCACTGAATTCTGCAAGGTTCTTTTCTGTGCATTGTTTGCTCCAACATCGGGCAGACCAAGAAATGTTATTGTCTGTGGTGCTGTTTCTCAATCACAGGTAGTGTCCTGATCTGCTTCCAGGTAGCACCACAATTCTGTAAGGAAACCTTAGATCGGCCGCACTCAGTATACAGTGGTAAAAAGTATGTTGATACATTAAACTTGCAAATTGAGATTTTAGTATGATCAGAAGGCAGATATTTTTTTTTTTACCGATAACCCCAGTAAAAATTTGGGCCTAAAAACTAGGCTTTTAATATGAACGTTCAGAAGGGTCCCCAAATGCGATCGACCACACAAAGACCATACACACTTTGCACCATTGTGATGCACATTTTTGCTTAGTATCCAAACAGCTGGAGCAACTTAGGGAGCGGTCATTATTTACGCCGATTTACGCCGGGTGGGGGATGGAGGATTACATTTTTTTTCGGCGAACAATTTCGCGTTCCTCCTTCGCTTCCGTTAAAAAAAATCGTATCCCCCCCCCCCCCCCCCCCCCCCCATTTTTAGGAGATTCTCCATTTAAAAGTTCATGCGGCTCCTCTCTCTCTCCTTGATGAAAATTTGCATATTCCCCTCAGGCTCGCTTAAGCTTACAAAAAATTTCGTATTCCCAGCCCAAATCCTCCATTCCCCTCTGGGGTAAACAATGACCCTCCCTTAGTTCAAAATTTAGAATCCGGTGTTTTTGGCGATATACTGTGCAAAGTGGAGATCATGATATGAAAAAAAAATCGGACACGTACGTCCTCTTCCAAATGTGTCAGATGCCACGTCCTGTTTTCTTAAGAATTTTATATTTAAATTATGAATTCCGAATAATTTTATGATTGCAGTTCATACCAGTTAAGTTATTGGCAGAAATTCATACATGACACTCTTTCAATATTGCCAACATGCTCGCCAGTATGACTCAGCAGGTCGCTTTACAATGACTTAGGGACACGCATCTGTCAAGTACGGCTGTTGTTATGGACACTCCATTGTCACACATATATTTCCACGTCAATGGCCTTCCATGTCGCTTGCAATAAAACCTGGACATATCAACCGCACCGTGGTCATTGCCAACCCATTGTGCGCTCATGTACCACATAGGCCTATACCCTAACATGTACAATAATAATAATATACCTTAAAAGTTTAGGATTTTTACATCACTTGAACCCTCTGTTTATTAAGAATTTTACGTGTGCCTAATCTTATGCAAGATTAATCTACCAGGCCCACATTTGTCACAGTAGTTTTATATTTTTGTTCGTGAGGACAAATTACAATATAGTGGCCTAAAATGCACTCAAAACCCATAGTATAGCAACCCCTAAACTGATGATCAAGTTGTTATACTCATGATTTTCTCCTTTAAAAGTTATGCTGTTTATGAAATGTAATCCAACTGTTTGCCTACTCATTTACCTATTGAAAAAAAAATACTTAAAACAGCTTTCCGAAGTTTCCGTTAGGGTACAGTTCCCTTTTTTCCAGGTAAGAGGTACCCTAGGGTACAGTTCCTTTTTTCCAGGTAAGCGGTACCCTTTAGGGAGCAACAATTAACCCACTCTATCTCTTATAACATCCAAACGGAGCTCTGACTTTTTTCAGTAAACTATTATGCAGACGCGAGGTGATATGTTGAAGAACAAGTACAAATCTGAGGTTTGGGCTGGAAACAGGTGGAACACCTTTACTTTTTTTCAGCAAAAGCAGCAGCCTAAAGGGAATGAAGTTGCGTTCTGGAAAGAAAGGGAAACTAGTTAAAATAGGTTACAAGGGCAGCGGACAGGGGCGCAAGAGTAAGCTTTAGCTACGCCTTGTGAACACGCTGAAGGGCGTAGAGAATCTGACTATTAGAGTATACAGTTGCAGGGCTACTGACAGACATCTTCTTCGTCAAAATTGACTTTGACACACTTTCTCTTGTTTTTCATTATTTTTCGTTCTCTTTTGTGTAGCTATAGTATCCTCCCAAGATTTCCTTCATTTCCTTTTAGTCTTATGATATGGTAGCCTATATTTAGCCCTTTAGCTTCTCTTCCTCATTCATAGCCTCGGTTGATTTTTTAGTTACGATACGATTGTTTTTGCGAATTTCGTCAAACCAGCGAGCTGGCACATCAACTTTTTAACTGTCTGTACATGTCATCCTGAAATTGCATGTCATTATTCCCCTACCCCAAAATGCTTAAAATTAATGATAATAAAATATCTCCAACTCATACTACAATTTCTCTTAGGAAATAAGAGGCAAGCACAAGATGTGTCGAGATTGCACGATCAAAAGATACATTTCTCGCTCTCTTTCTTTCCATTTCTCTCTTTGTCTCTCTTTCCCTACACTTTCGAGAGATCGCGATAAGAGCAAGACGCGTGGTTCGAGAACCACCTTGTTTCTCTTTCTCTTATCTCTCCTTCTTCTCTACTAATGCTAATATTTTTCTTCATTTTTTACAAGTAATAACTCATCGAAAATGGAGTTCATATCTCACGGCTTTTACCTTTTTATTAATTGCAAATGTAAACACTTTTAAAATACCAAAACCGTAAACGACGGACGGCAGGGCGTGTGTATGTCGCCCAAATATGTTGCACTTTGAATAGTCGTATCAAATTATTTACAACCACACGTGTCCCTTTAAATGTGGGTGAGACATATTTTATATGGGTATAAGTCTTGACGTCTTAATTGACATCCATAACTTGTATTCAAATGGTCCATAATTGGATCAGTAATATACGGTATGGAATTCCTCTTAGCAGACAGAGTGACATTTTAGACAATATTTACAGGTGTTAAACAGATTGTAAACTTGTCTGACATGTCATCGAACTTTTCTACAAGAATTTGACGTTTCCTGTCGACCAACGTCTTTGTATCGTCTTGAAGAAATTCAATGTTCCACCAGTGAAGTTGGCAAGCACGGTGGTCATGTCATAAGAAGATTGGCTGGCTAGAGTCGCCACGTATGGGGAAATTATGAACAATACCATTTTTTGTCAAGCATACACATCTAGATTCTTCAAGGAAGGATTTTCGTAGAACCTCCTACAATCCAAGCCGCTAAGTTAGTATTTCAACTATTATAGATCCCTTATGCATATCGCGCAATTGACATGATTGAATAATTCATTTATTTAAAAATAGACATACCTATGCGGTACTACACAACGTACACTGTAAAACGTGTTTAGAAATTCTGGACAAACTAGCGTTTAGAAATGTTAGATGGCCATTTGTTAAGGATTTAGGCATGTGTAGATCTTGTTTAGGCATTTTAGATTTTTAAATGCTAAACGTTAAGCTATATATATAAACACAGTTAAAATGTTGAACTTGCAATTAATATTACCCCGAGCACAGAATACGATTCATACCCACATGATGAACATTTGCAACAGGTGTGTATCGAATTTCTGAACTTTCTCTAAGAGTTCATGTTCATGCTTGGAGGACATGTGCCGATGGTGCGGGAGAATTCGACCTAGTTGGGGGATTGCGATTAACATGATTAATAAAGCGTATGCCTCCAAACTTCATAAGAGAGTGATTTTCTAAAGATTTTGGAATACAAACAGACCACAGTGCAAACAGACATCGATTTTTTGAAAGTCACTTTGTTGTGACGGATGTTGGCGTTAGAAGATTGGCGTAAAGCGTAGGCCTACGTGCAACACTCGGCTTTTTATGAAAATGAAATTTTAACATTTTTAAATTAAAATGGCTGATTACGCCTTACAAATCAATAATTATTTTCCAATGCGAATGTGCTTGTATATATAGCCTGCTTCCGTTTTCTCATGTAGGCCTACAGCTAGTTCAGTGCAGTTGTCATCCATGGCAATCTTTGACAGAGAACTTTCGTACAGTAATCATCGCATCTATAATCTTTTAAGAGTTGGGACAGTAGTTGTGTGTAAAAGCGCTCGCTGATTTAGAACAATGCATCATTTTGATGAATTAAAAGCTTTTAAATTATACCTCAATTTTTATTTGCCCCTCTCTCTCCCTCTGCGTGTGTCTATGTGCGTCTGAGTCTCTCTCTTTCTCTCGCTCTAGTCCTTCATTTTTAGTGGAGTGGCCCGGCCCTTTCCCCTCCAAGCAATGATGAATTAAAGGAAACATAACACACACACATTTCAACTATTTGTTCACAGCTCGCAGAATCTGCGAGGAGTGTGTAATTAAAGTGATGAAGTGTCTCATTATTACATTTGGCCAGAATTGTAGTCTTTGGCCATCTGTTATCATTGCATATAGCAAGGTTCCTGCCCATCCTCTATTTCCTGATGTTAACTGATTGTTGTTAATGGACAAAATTGCATGTCTGTTATTTGTTCACCACATTGAGAAAAGTCTCTGTCCAATTGTCGTGTATCCTGTACGTTCTACTAGAGACTGCATACTAGTTGTGTCTTCTTTGAAGGCTCTGATGGCTAATAGCTGCACTCAAGTGGAATTAGTTCTACCAGTTGTTCATGATATATTTTGTTCATGTTGGGTAATTATTATGCATCAGAAACCTCCATGTGGGTGCAATATACCATTGTGCGCAACTCGTCAAGATAATATTCCATGACTGTTTATATTTACCTAGGTTTTGGATCCATTTTAGAACAATTTTTGTCAAGTCAGTTTCTTCTTGCGTTAAAAATAATAATCATCATTTCTATTGTTTAACATTTTTATGTGACTTTTTTTGGTTGATATCACTGTTAAAACAAGGCAACTTTACGTAACGTTGGTTCGTCGTTGTTATCATCATTATCATCAGACTTTGTTCATCCATTATTGAATGGAGCCCAACTCCAGCAATTGCTATTCGCTTCCGCATGCCTTTATTCTACTCCATGTTGTTGTGTTTTGTAACATTCTGCCATCTCGTCCAGTGTCCTCCTCTATCTTCTTGTCTCACAATTCAGTTCCTGTTTGCCATTCTGTGAGTTTCTTCTAAACAAATGTCAGGTCCATCTTAGTCCACTTCATTTGTTAAATTTTCTAGGCATTTTTTTTGTTCTTTGTTTCTTTGTTTGTTGTTGCTGTTTTTTCTCTTGTCGGTACTGGGCTTGTATTTTAAATTTGTCACGCAGTTTCAGATTAAGCATTCTTTCCATCCGTGTTATTCGTAATTTCTGTTCCATCCCTTTAGTTGTTGACCAAGTTTCTGCTCCAAAAATGGTTGTTAGGACACGCTGATCATAACCTTTCAAAGTAAAAGTGACATTCCCTGTCAATCGTTCGTTCAGTTCTCCAAATGGAGAGAATTTATTTATCCTTATATATACATACTGTTAACACATCGCCATCTTGGCTTGGTACTGACCATTTCTTCTTTTAGTGTGTCTTTCATTTTCAATGTTTGGCCCAGGTATTTGTAATTGACCAGCTTCTCTAATTACTATTTTCTTCCTTCTGCTGTTTCAAAGTTGAACTTTGTTTTCCCTATTGTGCATTGGTAAGTCAACGTTTTTGTTTTCCACACTGCACAGTTGATCTTCCATATCTTGTACTGCATACTGCATTGAGATCAAAGTTAGTTGTCTGCAAATCTAAGACCAGTCAGTTGTTCATGACCCCTTTTCTTCTAGGTTGAACTTCTTTAACACTTCCTCAAAGACTGCTGTGAATATGTTTGGCGATAATGCGTCTCCTTGCCTAACACCTCTTATCCTCATTTTCCCCTACCGTTAGGGCTTGATGTAATGCATGGGTGGAGTTGACCCAACGTCTTAAAGGTGTCTTAACAATTTGACCAAACATCTTGAGGGAATTTAGAATTCTTAACTCTTAAGTGGACAAAGAGGGTGGGGTCATGAAACCCGGTTTTTCTTTTAGTTTTTCTTAGTAACAGTAAAAATATTTGTAAAAAATGTATCAAACCGTGCTTCTTACGAAATAACATGCGAATGTAAACTGTTCAGGTGTGTGTGGACCTAACATTTAGATCCTAGCAGGGTCTTTCGCAAAAGCAAATTCATGTTTAAAATAGTCATACATGATTTGTTTTACCGTACTTATATTTGTTTAGCTTTCAGACAGCAGGCTCAGTGCAATGGCGTATATTTTTATTGCATGTTATGATCCCTCATATTGTGGTATTAATTTAATTTTAGAAAAAATGCGGTGGAGAACGTTTTTCTTAGGAGATATATTGACCCCCCTTTTTGTCTACCAACAGAGGCTAACAGAGGCAAAAAAAAAAAAAAATACCGGGCTATAGGTAAGGTACAGGGTAATCCCAAAGTGATGGATGGGGGTCGCAAGTGGCAACCACCTCTTTTCGAGAGAGAAGTACTAACACACCTAGTCACAACGCAGGAATATCATAGACACTTGATTTTGATACCAATTGATAGCTGTGGTCCTTCCCTTAAAATGAGTACAAACATTTCCAGTATTACGTCAGAATACGGCAAGACAAAGTTTGTATGTCAGCAAAACACAATTTCCATATAGACACGGTGTTGCATAGGGGGAAATTCACATTTTCACCAAAAAAGTAAAGAATATCCGATTGTCATGTGTTTTTTGATCTACATGATGGAAATGACTAGTATTATTACACTTATAGCATTTAAGTGCTATAATAATGTCTTTGATGCTGTAAAATTGCAAAAATGGCGTTCTCAAATTTTACGACATGTCTTGGCAATAGATGTGTCTTCAACAATAGAACTTATAAAAGAAAATAAAATCAATGAAGACACCATCCAAGACACATAGACTTGTCTTCCAGCAAGACATGTCTCAAAAATGGCTCAAGAGACGCGTCTTACAAAACCAAAGTGTCTTGCATAAAAATGACTTGTCTTGTGAAGAGATGTAACATTTGAACACGTCCTTGGCAATAGATACGACGTACTTTGTGGGTCTAAATGGACGACATGTCTCTTGAAGCCATTATCAAGACATGTCTTGCTGGAAGATCATCTCCATACATACAGATTATCTGCGCATTTACTGAGAGATCCATGCGCCATATTCGCACTGAACAACAATAACAAACAAACTATAAAAAGCAAGATTATAAGCATAATAGTGAGATTTTAAGAGGTTTTTTTAAGCTTGTTACTGAGCATGCCTATGGGTCTTAGATGGTGTCTTCATTGGTTTATTTTTCTTATATTTCTATTGTTGAAGACACGTCTATTGCCAAGACATGTCTTACATATGACACCAAGACACTATTTACAGTGTACATCTAGGATTTTCATACTTTCCCTAGCTTATGACGTCATATAGTGCGTCATAATTATTTTGATACCAATGGAAAGAACAAACTTCAAGCTATCCTGTGGTACCCAAAATTGGTAACTGGAAATTGTTTTTGTTTGTTTGTTTTACTAGCGTGATCGTTATTTTTACCTCCTCCATCCTAACGAAACTTGTTACATAGGACTCCATCGATATTTCAGTGTGTTCTTTAATCCACATGACATCGTTATCAAAAACAAATATATAATAATAATTACCACTATTCTTCTTATTTCCCACAGCTTTGAAGGAGACCTCGTTTGTGTACGCCATATCATCAGCCGGACTCACACACTCAATAGCCCAGTCTTGCAGCAGTGGCGAGCTTGATAGGTGTTCGTGTGACGCTAACTCCTTTGATATGGACTTAAATAAGGAAACGTGGAAATGGGGCGGATGCGGAATATAATTCTAAAGTAAAAAAATTAGGGTGGGTTTTTGAACTTTGTCAAGGAATTTTTAAAAGCCAAGAAAGGAGGAGAAAACGGTCACCAAGATTACAGAGCCAAAGTCGACAGTCATAATACTCTTCTAGGCACAAGGGTAGGTGATAAATTGTGATGATGCTGGTGTTTTTGGTGGTGGTAGTGGTGCTTGTAATGGTGATGGTAGTGGTTGGGTTGACTCGATGACGACGACAACGGACGTTGTTGTTGTTGTTGTTGTTGTTGATGATGATGATGATGATGATGATTGATGATGATGATGATGATGATGATGATGATGGTGGCGATGGCGATCTGAGAGCACGTGTGGTGGAGTGGATATAACGACCGATCTAATAGTCGTGGGTTCAAGCCCCGCTGCCGCCCCCCCCACAAAAACAACTTTATGCATTGAGGAATGCCCTGCCGGGTCATTTACTACAGTGTCCGTTGACTGAGGGTCTACCACCCATCTGTCTATTGTGTTCTCCACCATTGAGTGATGTATGCATCATTTGTTTCAGCAACTCACCAATAGCCTCGTCTACAAGGTCACAGTTTATTCCGTATATGCTGTCATGGTACGACACTCTGTCATGGGGGACTCTAAATTCATTACACCGGTCTATGTGAAAACGAAATGATTGTAACGATTTTTTGACGGCAGCGTAATACTAGGCACCGCCGAGCTACATGATCTTGTAGGAATGGGGCTTTATAAGATCGTGTATGATGATGAGGATGATGACGACGATGACGATAATGATGATGACGATGAGGAAGATGATGGCCAACCTATTTATTTATAATTATAGCAATTAATATGTTTATTAATTTGCTCATTATTTGCTGCTCCTTATAGGCCTACTTATTCAAGCAAAAAAGAAAACGTGATAAAAGTTACACATTCTTCACTGAGCAAACTGTATTTCAGCTTCGTTCTAACGTCATCAAATCTCGGCGATATCGAGATCTGTTTGAACTTTTGTTCCCAGGTAAAGAAACGTGTTCTTGGAAGTTGGTTGGTTTCCCAATAAAACACAAAAAGTCACCGTATGACATGTTTAGAAGTGTAAGATAAACCAGTTTACGATCGCGTTTCCCGCCTATAACCCAGACGGTGTATCGGTTACCATGGCAACCCATTTTATCACAGACGGGAACAAGATTTTGGTACAAATCAAGCATGTCCATTAGCCTTTTGGTCATTGCCTTAAACTGGACAGAATACCGCCCCCTGGCCAACTCGGTAATGCCTAGTGTTTCGCAGATCTGCGCATCACTCAGTGCTACTGATATAATGCCGCAGGTTTGTCAACTATCTTGTCAACATGGGCTCTCAAAGGAGAGAGTTCAAATTTGTGAGTTAAGCTATGTTAAGAGTTTTGTGACGAGCTGTGTAGCGAGGTGTGGATGTGATGAGTAAAGGGGTGGCATTTCAACAAACAAGCTGTCGATTGTATTATCTTTTTTTCACTTCTTTTCCCCTTTCCCTCTTTCGCACCTCTCTCTTCTCCCGTCTAAGACATCCTCCCCATCTCCATATTTTCCCACTTTTCTATGTTCAAACTAAAAGTAAGGATGGAAGTATGAAATCAAAATCTTAAATTTGTCATTTCTAAGTTAATTTTTGCATATTTGTAGTTTTCGTGCATTGGACAGTGTGTGTTAATAAATGTGGTATATCGCATTTATAGACGTTTTTATTCATAATATCGAAAGAAAACATTTCCTCAGCCTAAAAGTTCAATGGGATAATGAGAAAAATATGAACTTTCTTCTGATATCAAAATCTAAATTTTACTGAAAAAAAAAAAAAAAAAAAAGTGGGGGGGGGGGGTTGTCGATCAGGTCACCCACCTATTTAATTCATATTGGATACCGAGATAACTCGTCCTAGCTACGAATGCATCTACTTTCTAAAACAAAACTCGTTATTTTATCCATTCACTTGTCAACACAGAGAGCTTAATTTCAACATCTACGCATCTGCCACGCGCAATCAATCTCCAGGAAACTTGTATGGGGAATTCCAAGCCCGTGTTTTAGCACGAAAGATTAGTATGATCCCTTACTCAACATTTCCTCAAGTATAGGGCCTATGCATGCGGATAGGGGCTAGATATTTAGTGTGTTCGGTGCCATCTAAAGGAGTGCAATGTTCGATATTTCTTGTTTCATTTTATGCATTTTATAAGCAGGGCATTATAATCATTTTTCTTGATAATTGACCATTCACCCCTTGGTGATTTAAAGGCTCACTCAGAGATTTCCCGAGGAGGCCCCCCTCAATTTTCAAATAAATCGTGTTTTTTTGCATATAAATATTGCTTGTCCATATACTTATCACTGGGGTGTGAAACAGCTAAGCTCAAAATCAAAGTCCTTCATATAGAAAATCACAACTTTGTATAAAATATTCCAGGTCCGGATTTTTGTTATACACAGTATCCTAATGTCCGTAATGTAGCTAACATAAATGTGACTACAATCAAACCGCAAAATCCGATTCTCTCAAACTTTGGAATTGTGCATTTTAGTTACTAGGCTATCTTTAGGTTGGCAGCCAAAAAATGAAAAATCTCTGAGCAGCCTTAATGTATTGGCGTTGGATGGGCGGGTTTCAATCCTTAATCGTTTTATACTTTTTTATTCTTTCTTTCAAGTGACTTTACTTTTTTTGATTGTCTTTTTTCACTTGGGAATTAATCTTAAAAGTCACTGACTAAAGATAGTCCTTGCTTGTTTGGACTCATTGAACATTTGCACTTAGCCCTAACGGTACCAAACACTAAAACGGCCAATGCACTGAGTGACAATTGCGTCACTGAAAACGAATGGCAGGAAATCGCTGGCCGACGACATCTTCGTGGCGTGGTATCCCCGGTGATTAAAGGCCCTGAGGACCCCCTATTTGACTAGACCCGATTTCCGACTTTTCTCCTTCCCCTCTTCCACCATCATTCACATCCCATTATGGTTAGATTGGCCACGAAAATGCTACTTTGTTGAAAGCAATGAAATGACTTTGAACTCTGAGAGCCCGGGGTTCTCTTGGATTTCGGTCGGGTACCCATGCTCCTTCCCGTTCAAAAACAAGGTGAACTATCTGTTATTGCAGACTATACCGCTAAAGGTATCAAATTCCCCCAAACAATCTGAGGAGCAGTGAGTTTATGAGTTTTACTGGACCCCCGAGAAGCTGAAACCGCCGACCCAATGAAAATACAAAACTACAGATGGTATAGTATCGTGTCTTTTATTTCATTCATCAGGTTCATAGGTTTGTGCAGATCTTCAGTGTCTGGACATGTTTTGTGCAATAGTAGCCCAGCATATCCATGTTTTGAAAATTGTTCATATCAGACATTTGAAGGTTTTAAGGACCCTCTCGAACTTTTCGACATCGGCGCCTGTTTCAGGGTGGCAATTCCTTCCCCTTTTCACATGAATAGCACATTATATTAATGGTTTTGGTTAGTGCTCTGTGTTTCACATTTCTGTATGTTTTCCTTTCCTTTATTCCTTCCACTAGACCCAAGTACGGCACGGAATAAAAATGGAAAAAAGTCGTCTTGAATCCACGGTCTACCCTATTGAGAGTATACAATCGCCAGCTCATTTCGCAGTTAGAAACAATGGAGTAATGAGCATTTCAGGCAGCCGTCAGATTTAGAAGTCATATTTTTGTTAAAAAGCGGAATATTTTGTTTTAAACACTAGACATGACAAAAACGTGCAGATTTCGTCAATGGGTTCTCACGCGCACAATAACACTCTTAACGTCCAAGTATAAAGTAGGACTGTGGGGTGCGACTCATCAACCTTTGCCGGCGAATGATATCACTTTCGTTGTAACATTGTACAGCCGCTCTAAACGTGTCGTGTTTTTATGCTTTAAACTAACCAAATTAGTAGTAAACCTAAAAGAAGCGCGTGATACAACTTGGAAGGTTACAAAGTCCATAAGTGAAATTATCATTTTCCTTGCGAATATACATCAGCCGTGCCTGTAAACACGATCTAGTCAAGCTGGCGAGCTGCTTTCTTTTGGAACATAATATGCATTTTAAAATTGATTAACCTGTTAAAGTGTTAAAACACTTTAACAGGTTAATCAATTTTAGTGACTTCTTTGAAGAATAAACCAAACAAATGTCGTAATTAAAAACACAACCTTCAAGTAAATAAATTAAACACACTAATTAACGAAAACTAAAGCAAATGAAAAGCGCCACACCTTTCATGTATTATTTCCCATAAGCAATGAGATAGAAACTTTGACCTAATCGTTCCAGAAACCTATTACTCAACGGTCAATTGCAAGGGCACCCATGGTCCAACCCCGGATTTCTTCAATCGGTCTGTGTCTGATGACCCGTCAGAGGGTGTTAAGGTATGAGGGTTAAGGTGTCAATATACCTTAACGTTTGTGTCTTTTTCAACCCTAGATTGAAATATTTCTGACGCCTCGGTAACGTTGCCGTCTCTGTCCCTAATTTACGCCGTAAAATCTAAGGTCCAATCTGTATAGGTTCCTGGCTAGCAATGCACATCATCACCCGTTAGGCGCATCCCTAGGGACCGGAGATAATTTACCAATTACAAAATGATTCAAAGAATTAGTAATTTACATAACTCAATGGCAACTAAAGAATTGAAATTTGCAATTTAAGGGGCAATTATGTATTATATTTATTGTTTTGTGTCATGCAATAAATAAATGAAATAAATTAATTAATTAATAAATATAATAATGCAGGCATTTATATAGCGCTCTTACAAGGACAAACCAAGTATCACAGCGCTTAATAATTTACTTATTAACATTTAGACAGAGACAAAGAAACTTTACAAATGGCAGCAGCTTAATTAGCCCCCTGTTGCTACATCCAAACAATGACGAGACACACACACAATGTGTTATTTATAAAAAAAATAAATAAATAAATAAATAAAATAAAACTCTGTATTTCCGGACCCCACTTCTGTTTAATTTTTAAGCTGTTAAGTGTATCATACATGCACTTGTAAGCAAAATTGCATGGCGTCTTTACTTGATCATGTTGATTTGCATTAAAAGTAAGTACAATTTACGAACGACATGATATGGATTGTTAATGCAAGATTCGTCAATTAGATAATATTTTCAGTGTCATGCATTGTGAGAGGATGGAGAGATTTGGGAAATTCAAACGTTTCCGTTTTAAATGATAAGTCATGACTGCGCTATAATGATCATTATACCATAATATTATTTGTAATTAACTTAATTAATCAATCTCAGCCATGAATCGCGTTAATGTTGTTAACATGAGTGTATCTTGTAGTTAGACATCATGACACATGTCTTGTATAAAGACACATACGACCTTTAGATTTCGGGTTTATGCGGGTGTAGATGCATATTGAGACACAATGCCTAACTTTCCATGTTTTAAAAAGATATCGGGATGCGTGCTTCTAACGAGGAAAGTTCGGCATTATGTCTCTTATGCATCTGCACCCGCATAAATCTGAAATCTAAAAATCGTAACAGTCCCAATGCACATGTTTAAAAGTACTAAGTTGGAAATAAAAAATGAGCATTTGTTTTGGATGGAAATTCTCCTTTCAAGAATATCTTTTTCTCATTTTCCGCCTTTCTTTTGCTAAATATCAAGTTATGGCAATAGTTCCCTCATATCTTTGAACTTGAGAAAAGAGTCATCTTGGAGTACTAGTATTTTATTTTTTTTGAAAATGTTTATTACGTTATTTCTAGCCGAATGTTCTCATCCGCACGTGAACGTATTATCACCAATCCAAATATGGAGCCGTAGCAGATAGTTAACATCTTGTCCCGCACTGCACTTGTGCCGTCCGTGTCGTACAACGACATTGGGGCGGGGAAAGGGGTAGGGCATGACAAGCACAGTTTCTTGCTTCAAAAAAAAATAATTTGCGACCAAATTGACAATATTTTCTTTAAGACGTCTAAAGCAAAGTGCTCATGTTCCAGTGTGGCGCATTAAGAGGTCACATAATCCTCGCTGACTGGGAGGGTCACCTAGTGTTAGAAATGTTGTAATAATACGCCTGTTTTTCTTGGGCAGTAAGCGGAAAGTTTCAATTCGTAGGATGTTTTCTTCCCATGGCCCTGTTCTTCGGTGATCCAATGGGATGTGTATTCCCTGTTTTGCCAGATATAGCCAAGTTTATTCCTTGCTTTGTTTTATCTAAACTACACAGGGTGTTCCACGCAATCGAAATCCTTATATAGCGTACTGTTTAATAAAGGTTCGGTTATATTTGCATTGTATTGTTGGTGTTTTGCTTTTTGTTAACAACTTGCTTTAATTCTTACCGGATCTTCTTTTAATTACCAAATGATTTAGCCAGTCTATGTGATTTCCATTTTCTTGGTATTTAATACTATACGTGATCATTATTTATAACCATTTAATTTCAATAACCTTTAAGAAACTTATGTGCACAAGCACATGATATTAACAAAAGTATAACAAGACCGTATTTGACATAATAATTTTTTTTTAATGATTTCACTAGCATTACTAACCATTCAAGTAATAATTATATTATTAAACTTGAAGTATTAATGAAAGGACATTAAATTCAAAAATAGTAACGAGGGGGCTAGATAGAGGCTCAATATAGAATGGAAAATATAACTCCCAGTAACCACAGTAAGTCTAAGATGCCAGTTACTCTGGAATTCCAGACTTTTTAGGTATGTTTAGAGGCAATTTCCCAATTCTTAATTGATTCTAAGCATATTTTTTTTGTTTACACTGCATTTGATAGGCCTGATTTTGGAGTTATCTACTACTTATCTTTAGCCTGAACATGGGTCCCTCCTCCTCAGTATAGAAACCTAGGCCTATCTCTACGCAAATTTTATTTTGGTGATTTTGGTGTGGTGCTGGGGGGGGGGGGGGTCAAACACTGAATTCGAAATCCAGGGTGGCCCCGGATAAAAACGTACGTAAAGCGCCGGAATCACCTTTTTTGAAGTTTTAAAATAAAAACTTGGGCTATTTGGTGAAATGATACAATGTTAGATTGTTAATTTTAATTACGGTTTGCAAGTCAATCATGTCAGGGGTTTGAAATAAAGTATAATGGAATTTGGTGACTGCATTTACTAGAAATTTTGCTTTGAACGGCGCCAATACTCGTCATGCACCCTATGTCAAATGAATTAAGTAAAGGTCTGATAAAAATAATATATTTTGCAATTTCCGAACTTTTTTTCAGCCACTTTGTTTGAATTAGAATGTACAGGGGTCTGCGTACGGTTGTAGAGCCTATCCTACATGGGCAGGTTATCTACGAAAAATAACCAGGCATGGTCATATGGAAAAAATGCTCAAATGTTCAGATATGCTGTTATCAAGATTACATTTAATCATATTTGATATGCAAACTGAATTACATCGTATAGACCTATTTGCAGTGGTATACCGAGGTAATCGAGTCAGGGGGATCAAAATTCCAAAGTCATTATGGTGACCTGTTCCTGCAAGTGCCTAACAGGGGCAAATTAACACAATTTACATTAATTTGGCCCGAATACGAGCATAGACTAAAGTTTGTCCAAATACTAGTACTTTAAAAATCGAAACGCAAATACAAATGTTAAGCCCACGATATACTTACAGTCGCAGCGAGCGATTGGCGTGCGCAATACCGAATTTTGACCCAAGATTAAGTGTTACGCATGCTCAGGAGCAGAAATCTCTCGCTGCGACTGGAAGTATATCATGAGCTTTATTCCATTTCGTCCCGATGTTTCGAGCCAAGAGGAATTGGAAAGAAACTGTCCCTTTGAACACCCAATTCACATAGCAGGAACCTGTTATGCTATTTCTATTCAGCAGGTACCTCACGATTTCAAAGTTCCCTCGTTTGGACTGTCAGTTTGGATAATAGGTTGACAACCATCTTAGATTGTCACATTTTCTGTCATGGTTTACGGATTTTTGCAATTGTTTTCATATTTTCCTTAAAATGCGGTACCTACACCATGACACAGATTGATCAAACTGAGGAGCCTACCATGTCCTGAAAATGACGACCCACTGGAACTCAGATCCAATTCCTACGTTTGATATTTTGTTACTTGTTGGCAAATAACGTAAGTCGTGGACAAACGGGGATAGATTCAATTTTGCAATATACATAAACAGTCAAATAAATATATTCGACACTAAACACCCCGTATATGTTATTTTCGTTATCTTCTTCTAATTCAATTTCCAAATTAAAAAAAGAAAAAACCTAAAAAATTAAAAAAAAAAAAAAGGGTTGTAAATAAAAAAAATGTACGATTTATATCTTTAAGGTGTAACCTGTAGTCACCTCTTAACATGCTTAAATTCCAAGGCTTTCTGGTTGGCACGATTATAAAGCACGTCTTCTCGAATAAGGGGAAATATGATGATGAGGTTGTATATTTTGGCAAATGAGATTGTTCTTTCTTTAACGCAAAGCTTGAAGTGTAACTTTTCTTTTATTTTAAATTTGATAAAATCGGTCATTCCTTCGTAAGTTATAATATTTTGCTCATATTTCGTTATGTAGTTTTATATGTATTCTTTTGAATCGTCTGGTTTATCTTATGCATTTTATCGTTTTGAGGTTAAGGTCAATTTTGGCATAAAGCGAACAAAGTTCACGATGTTATGCATCAGAATAAACACAAAGCGTGTTACTACTAGTATGTTGTATATTCACCCTGAAATGTATAAACTAACTTGTATCAAATTATGTCAAAGTTAGTGATTGTAATGATTAAAAATAACACGTAAAATGTTGCTCTCAACCCATATTCCATTAAATAATATAGTAGAGCATGCATGGAACTTCGCTGAAAATAAATGATATTAGAAAACAAATAAACAAAATAGCAATGGGAGGCATGTTGGGCCTATATTTGACAAATGTATTAGTGTGGCTGTGGAATGTTGCATGTCTGGATTCTGATTGTCTTTGGACCCACAGTATTATGATCTGATAAGCGGATTAGCATGTGGGGAGGCATCCATGTTGGGCCATAACAAGTCACCTATTGTCAGCAGCAGGTGTGCTATGGAATGTCAGCATTGTCTGGGTGTGATATTCTTTCTACACAGTTTATAATCTGATAAGCTTACTAGCACATGTGGAGGCATCCATGTTGGGCCATATTGGTAAGTCACTCGTTGTTAGCAGCAGGTGTGGTGTGGAATGTCTGCATTGTCTGTGTTCTGATATTTGTTTTGCAGGCTGTGTGTTGGGCCATATTTACAAGTTCCCCATTGTCAGCAGCAGGTGTGCTGTGGAATGTCTACATTTTCTGGGTGCTGATATTCATTTTGGGCACATTTACAAGTCACCTATTGTCAGCAGCAGGTGTGCTGTGGAATGTCTGCATTGTTTAGGTTCTGGTATTCATTTTGCACATTGTATGTTGGGCCATATTGACAAATCACCTATTGTCTGCAGCAGGTGTGCTGTGGAATGTCTGCTTTGTGTGGGTTGCATTCCCTTGCTGCAGCTTACAATGGGTGATCGTTATTGCAGCCTAGCAGACAAATTATGGATGCCTCTAGATAAGTTCTTTATTAATTATTTATACTAATTAGCTAAAATAAGTGTTTAGGAAAAGAATATGTTTACTATTGTTTAGAAATTATGGACAAATGGACAGATTGATGTTAAGCCCTATAAACAATTTACTGTGTGTGTGGTTTATGACATTTATGAAAAAATATATAAAATATTGGCTTTTCCTTTAAGTATATTGCATTCAATGTCACATAAATGTAGGTCTAGTAAGAAGTGGTTCATTTCATCGGGATGTATAAAATCAGTGAAGGTGATGACACACGCACGCGTTGCTTGCCATCATAATTTAAGCTCTTGAAAGAAATCTCACGAAATGTTCTTTACATTTTTTCCATGTAACATGCTAATAATTGAGAGAGGGCGGGATCGCGGGAGATAGAGATATATAGTTAGATAGAGGGAGAATGAGAGAGGGAAAAGATGGAGGTAGAAAGAGGGAGAAAAGCACAGAAAGCACGAGAGGGAAAGAGCGAGATAAAGCAAGGAGCATTGGGGGAAGCGAAATAGGTACAAAAGTTCCAAAAGAGCGGTGAACGAGAAAACGAGCGAAATTGAGACATGAGAGGAGAGAGAGAGAAAGTGAGTGAGAGAGAGAGGAGAGAGAGAGAGAGAGAGATGAAGCAGCTAGAAATTATAAATGAAACTAAATGAGCCAATAACCAAAGCTCAAAGCCAAGCAGAACAAGCTTTGAATGTGATTCTTCCAATTAACTCCTTCATATTGCTGTTAAATGTGTTAAGGTACACGGGCAAAGTACGGGAAGACAAACCGGTGTAGAAGTTTTTAGAGTCCATCGGACTCATAGTCCACCTACAACGGTAAAGAATAGGGTACTCGATTCAGTTGATTTTTCACACAATTCACCATCATAGTTTCACGTTATATTCCGTCGTCGTCTATGGAACCCGTACTATGGCTCCCATCCCGGCGGACTATCTACTTGTATACACCGGCGCCCAATACAAACCTAATGTCGCCTATTTCGCATTTCATTCACCACTCATTCCCGCTACTATAGTCCCCTCCCCCGAATGCACCAACAATAAGAACACCGTATCAAGCAAACTCATAATTTTCCAATATGAACGTTCAAACACAAGCAGTACTTTTGGATCAGTAAAGGTTGGCATTTCTGTGTCTTGGATTATCCTCAACCAAGACTGCACTTTGTGATAGGTGACCGCTCACCACTGGCCAGCGGACATCCGTCGTCAATTTTCTATGGCGCCCTCATTAATATAGTTAACGCCACTATCTGTCATTTTTTCCCTATTTCAAAATGCTTTTTTTTACTCTAAATTGCTAGTGTTAGGTTATATCAACACCTTATATTACTGTTCTTTGTGTTCTTTGAGAAAAACAGACACTAAACATTTTAAAGCGGCCTTTAAGATGCCATTTACGACTGTTTCTAGACTTGAAAAATGTCGGATCCCGACTTTTATTAGTAAACAATGGGTAAAATTCGTAATTTCTTGACAAATATGGCATGTTAAGCTTAGCCACTTGCAGGAATCTTTACTACAACAATTTCCAATACAAGAGTGCCAAAATAGACTTGATGATGAAAAATAGGGGGCGCTATTTGCTTATATTTTGAAGAAATCGCTGACAGTGGCTTTAACTGAGTTAATTCTGGGTGCAGTTTCTTGTCCTATCTATGACCTACCATGAACAATGTACAAATCATTTTGCATGTTGAAGTTCTTAATTTTCTTTTGTTTTTTACAGGTGGTGCGAAAAAGAATGCAGAAAATTTGTAAATGCCACGGGGTTTCTGGCTCATGTACAACCCAAACTTGTTGGCGCCAACTCAGCCCATTCGAAGATATCGGTAAGAGACCTGAAGAAAAAATACGAAAACGCCTTGCGAGTTGCCATGGAAAACAATGCAATGGCAATTTTGACCAATCTTTAAGAATAAGGCGGCGAGAACCAGCGCACCCTGTTGCCGACGCCAATGATTGGTGTTTCTGAACTATCGCCAGATTTTTTGGCAGAAATGAGAGGGCAGTATTCTGACGGAACAGGAGGCCGCATATGCAATAAGTCAAGTAACTGTGACAGTATATGCTGTGGACGAGGCTATAATATAAGAAGTAGCATAAAGACAAACAGCGGGGAATTGTTAGATTCAATTGGTGTGCGATGTCGTCTGTAGCAAATGCACAGAACGAGAAGAAGTCTACTCTTGCAAATCGTGATCAGGAATAATGTAACAGTGATAAGTTGCTTGATATATATTGATGGCGTCCTTCAGGATAGACACAGGTTATAGTGGCTGATTTCCCTTGAGGAGTGGCGCCCTTTCTTAAATCTTTATCGGCGGCGTCAAATCGCGAAACAAAGTGCTATTACTGTGTTTCGACAGTCGCTTGTCATTAAGATTATTACTACGACAGATACCTGTGAATACGACTGATCAAGGAGATTGTTTTTTCCACAATGCAATGACTTTTAAGCAGCAATTTGAATGTCGATTTGAATCAAACAGCCTCTGACAATGTGTATACCGTAAAAATGGCTGTTTTGGTAATGGACATGTCATTGAAGCATTTTGAGACTCGTAGACCACACAGAGTATCACGTCTTCATGCAAGATTGAATTCACTGTAAAAACATGTGTTTAGAAAGTGAAGGCAAGGTGTTGTGTAGGTGGTTAATGTTTCGCAATTGAAAACTTTTGGTTGGAATAATACAGGTGTTTAGAAATGTAAAACTTGTGTTTAGAATTAAAAACACATGGTGTTTAAAAATTAAACATTGTTATTTTTTTTTTTTTTTTTTTTTTTTTTTTTTTTTTTTTTTTTAATAAACGTTTAAAAACGCTTAGAAGCGTTAATCTCTAAACATGTCACATATCTAAAAACACCAACTTTTTTCAATTTCTACAACACCAAATGTTTAATTTTAAACACCATGTGTTTACTTTCTAAACACAAAGTGTTTAATTGCTACAAATTAAACACCTAAACACAACCTTGCCTTCACTTTCTCAACACTGTTTTACAGTGAACGCATCATGTTTGAATCATTGATCCAGACACTTCAGTTTCGTTAGGAGTGTCTTTTCAAGCCTTTTGAGACTGACTTGATGGAGGACATATCTTACAATGTGTCTTCACTGTGTCTATTTCCTTTTATTTCTTGTTGGATGACATGCCATTGCCAAGACATGTCTCATATAGTATAAGTCACCATTTTTCATTGTAGTAAAAAGATATACTCTGCGTAAAGAGATACTACAGATTTGACATACCTATGAACAAAAAGCAACATCTTAATGTGATAGCAGGTAGCTAAAACACGACATATATTCAGTTCATTTTGCCAAAATGTTGTTATCAAATATATCGTCATGTTGCACAACTTAGTATACTCTCTAAAAGTAAAAAGAGTAAAAAACGAGTGA
Organism: Ophioderma brevispina; assembly: GCA_023653785.1. Taxonomy (NCBI): domain Eukaryota; kingdom Metazoa; phylum Echinodermata; class Ophiuroidea; order Amphilepidida; family Ophiodermatidae; genus Ophioderma; species Ophioderma brevispina. The sequence continues at coordinate 88,631 of JAMKCH010030368.1, forward strand.
ATCTTAATTCACCCGAAAAAGAGTGTAAACCACTCAAAAAGTTGCATGTGTTGGTTAATTCACTCCAAAAAGAGAGAAATCACTGAACTTTAACTCCAAAAAGAGTGAGAGCGAACACCACTCTAAAATGTGTTGTCTTCCATTTAACTCTTTAAAGAGTAGACATTCACTCGCTTAAAGTGAACGTCACTCCTTTTTGAGTGCACATTTCACTATTTTACTCAAGGTCTACTAAAACATCACTCAAAAAGGAGTGTATGTCTACTCTTTAAAGAGTTAAATGGAGGACAACACATTTTAGAGTAGTGTTCACTCTCACTCTTTTTCACTCTTTTTTGAGTGAACGTTCAGTGATTTCTCTCTTGTTGGAGTGAATTAACCAACACATGCAACTATTTTTTGAGTGGTTTACACTCTTTTTCGAGTGAATTAAGATTCACTCTTTTTACATTTATAGAGTAGGCCTATGTGATACGGTCCGATCCACTCAGTCCACTGAGGAGGCATATCAATATAAACTTGTAATTCAGCTATATTGGCTTTTAGCCTGAGTGTATCTAACCATGTTATTACATATAATACAAGGTGAGTAAAAACGTGACCCTGATTGTGTCCGCCATTTTGAATTTTTAGGTAACATATATCTAATATATTTGGTATCCTCAGAAAGCGTAGTCCATTATGTTTAATTTGCTGCAAAGATCATTCACATCGGTTACGTATAAACCGTATTCAATAGCCAGCCATGTTGATGGACAAGATAGACGCATTCCAGTACTACAATACATTCACCTGTCAATGATCCCTGTGCAATCGCTTAACATGGATCGATTGACAGCTGGATGTATTGTAGTCCTGGAATGTATCCATCTTGTCCACCAACATGTCTGGTGGCTGACGTCATATTGAATACGGTCTATAGACCGAGCTACAGTCGTTTGAATCAATAGTCGGTTTTGCGCTCTGTCCACGGATTCACTCTTTAAAGAGTAGACATTCACTCGCTTAAAGTGAACGTCACTCCTTTTGAGTGCATATTTCACTATTTTACTCAAGGTCTACTAAAAAATCACTCAAAAAGGAGTGTATGTCTACTCTTTAAAGAGTTAAATGGAGGACAACACATTTTAGAGTAGTGTTCACTCTCACTCTTTTTTCACTCTTTTTGAGTGAACGTTCAGTGATTTCTCTCTTTTGGAGTGAATTAACCAACACATGCAACTATTTTTGAGTGGTTTACACTCTTTTTCGAGTGAATTAAGATTCACTCTTTTTTTTACTCTTTTTACATTTAGAGAGTAGGCCTATGTGATACGGTCCGATCCACTCAGTCCACTGAGGAGGCATATCAATATAAACTTGTAATTCAGCTATATTGGCTTTTAGCCTGAGTGTATCTAACCATGTTATTACATATAATACAAGGTGAGTAAAAACTTGACCCTGATTGTGTCCGCCATTTTGAATTTTTAGGTAACATATATCTAATATATTTGGTATCCTCAGAAAGCGTAGTCCATTATGTTTAATTTGCTGCAAAGATCATTCACATCGGTTACGTATAGACCGAGCTACAATCGTTTGGATCAATAGTCGGTTTTGTGCTCTGTCCACGGATTCACATTAAAATTTACGGCGTCAGCGAAGCACATCAGTGTCCAGAAGAAAATCGGGCTATTTATTGACTGCAGAATAAATGTGACGCTAAACCCCACAAAATTCAGTCATAATGCCCTCTTAACGTTTCTACGTCCTCATCACTCATAAAATCATTTGAGAAATAAATTAACTTGATAATTGTATCAGTTTCTGGAGGAGTTCAACGAATCATACTGAATGAAGGAACAGACATCGGTGACAACCTTTGAGGTATTAAATTAATATTGTCAATATTATTTTGTAGGCCAAAATATACCACATCCTGAAAAGAAAGCGTTTCAAATAAAACTTACCATTATCACTGGCTTTTACATATTTAAGATACCGCTTTATTAGACATAATGTAGACATACTCTTATCATCATTTTGGGGGTCATTTGCTTAGTTGACCGCCTAGCATTACACTTTCAAATGGGAAAAATAGAGAAAAGCTGACTACTTGATTCAAAAAGACTGCTAATCCTAGGGCAAAAAGGCCCCATCTTCTATTATTGCTGCCAGGTGTTAGATTTGACAGGTATAACATTTAATAAGAACACAACTGACAAATTGCAACTATATTGAAGATGAGGTCTTCTTGCAGTAAGGGTTTCTTGAACCGAATTGGTCCTAAATTGGTGCTATAGGTGTGATAGAAAAACGTCATAATTTTATGCACCCCTATTGATACTTGGTTTATTGCCAGTTGGTCTAATCCCATTGGTCTAATAGCCATTTGGTCTAACTTCAATTCGTCTAAACCCATATTGTCTAAAATCAATTTGTCTAATAACCATTTTGTTTAACATCCAATTTATCTAACAACCAGAACGTCTAATATCCATTTGGTCTAATGCCCATCTAGTCTAATGCCCATTTTGTCTACTACCATTTGGTCTAATAACCACAAACACCATTTGGTATAATTCCCATTTGGTATAATATCCACCTAGTCTAATATCCATTTAGACTAATATCCAATTGGTCCAATACCCAATTGCTCTAATAGCCATCTGGTCTAATGCACATCTGGTCTAATATTCCTTTGGTCTAATACCCATTTGGTCTAATGTCCATTTGGTCTAATATCCACTTGGTCTAATGTCCACCTGGTCTAATATCTACTTGGTCTAATAATACACATTTGGTCTAATACCCATTTGGTCTAATATCCATTTGGATGTTAAACCCAAAATAATTTTAAACATTGATTTAAATATTAGACCAAATGGATATTAGACCAGATGGACATTAGACCAGATGGACATTAGACCAAATGGATATTAGACCAAGTAGGCATTAGACCAAATGGGTATTAGACCAAATGAATATAAGACTAGCTGAATATTACACCAAATGGATATTAGACCAAATGGATATTAGACCAGATGGATATTAGACCAGATGGATGTTAGACCAGATGGATATTAGACCAAATGGGTATTAGACTAGATGGATTCATTCATTTGTCTCATGCCTACGTGTATCAGTGAATGCGCACTTTTCATGTGTGTGTGTGTGTGTACGCGCTTGTTTTTGTGTACGTGAGGGTTTGTGTGTGCGACTGTGCGGGTGTTTGTGTGTTTACTATGTTCGGGGTATGAGTTTTTGGTTTCGGGGTGAGGGTGTGTTTTTTATTTCAAGGTATTTTTGTGTATTTTTTTCTGTTCCAGGTGGTGCAACATTTTACAGGCTTTTATGCTTTTGGTTGCATCTCCTCCATCTTTTGCTATTTTTTGTTGTTTTTATACTGTGTATCTTTGATGGAAATAAAAAAGAAAAAAAAATGGATATTCGACCAGTTGGATATTAGACCAAATGGATTATTACACCAGTTGGGTATTAGACCAATTGGCATTAGACCAATTCGGTTATAGGCGATATGGATATTAGCCGATATGAGTTTAGACCAGGTGAATATTATACTACATGGTATTAGACTAATGGTCATCAAGCCTAAATGGTTATTAGGCAAATAACATTAGACCAATAGGAGTTAGCCAAAAATGGCCCTTTAGGACCAATTGGGATTAGACCGAATGGCAATAAACCACCGATACTTGGGATGCGCAACAGTGATGTTTATCCAGTGTGCAAGATTCTTTGTTAATCTTTTATCATCTTTATTGTTTAGAATCTTTATCATCTTTATTGTTTAGAATGGTGCTTAAAGATATCCGATGACAAGGAGGATGATGGTTGTTTCAGATATCAATATTTCCAACCGTTGTTGCCAAGGATATTTAACAAGGTTTAAGAAGGTTAACTTAAGCATCTAAGATGCAAATGCAACGGCGTTACGAGCTCTTCAAAAAGATGCTTTAACTTAAAACTTTTGACAAGCGACGACTTTATTTCCAATTTACCCGTCAATACGTATCTCGATTCGAACAACAACGAACTTATATTTTAATTATAAAGTTCATTGGAAGTAATTTATGTTAATTGATGTGACATGGAAACGCCATTGTATTACGTACGTAAACTACCTTTATTATATTAATGGTTGAAAAACATAACCGATTAAGTTGCTTATATTAAAGTCATCAAGTATAAGATGGCCCCTGGACTATTTGCTGTTTTAACGATGGTGTTTAATAACATTGATATTGCCGACTAATTATGGATAAATAATAATTTGCTTGAAACTTAATATCCACAAAGTAGAGTGAAAATGCCAACATAGCTGTCTAACCCAATTGCGTATTATATTTGGACCAAGCCTGTATATATTAGTGATACGCTTTTGTTTTATTATCTACATTGTCATTGTGAATATTAATGTATATGAGAAAAAATGTTTATAAAATAAGCTTTGTTGATATGAAATGGAAGTGATTATTGGTCAAATAACCTTATGCCCTGTGGAAGAGTGACGTGTTTACTATTTAAACAGTTAAACATGTTTACAAATCTGGAAAAGTTAAGTGTTTCACTCGATCGAAACAATAATTGTATTGTTTATAATCAATTTGGATTGAAAAGATTGAATTCATTCGCTCCGTAGACGAAGGCGACCCTTGCATAATAAAATTAGTACCATCCATTCTCAGAAACCCCCAGGGGGGTTTTTATTTTAAAGGATGTTACGCCGAAAATGCGTGATCATGAAAATGCGTGACTGTCACGCAATTTCGGCAACTGGTGGCAAGTAAAATATTCAACGGAGAGTATGTGCATGCGTTGCACAAGCTTGCAATTTTTGGACCCCGATCATGTTTCCCGGATACAAAGGCTTCAGCCTCACTCAGCTCAGCAGCAGGCAGAAGAGAGCGCAAGCACACGGGGAAAATCGGTATTGCTGTCGAATTCACGTGATTTCGACAAACTGCTAAGTTGTTAAAAATTCACGTGATTCGCACAAAGTTAGTGCCGAAAAAAAAGACGTGATATCACGGTTATTCGACCAGACGGATGCCGAAAACGCGTTTCGACCAGTCAGCATTTCGGCGTACACAGAATGCGCAAAAAATGTTCCTCCGTGTTCGTTGTACGGCAAGAGGGCGTGTCTCACATAGTGTTGTTCCCGATGTTCCTTATACTTTCTTTTACCCATATGTTGTTAAACATTTTTCCATAACTCTCGCGTGGAAAAAAAGGGCTTAATCAAAAGGAGTAAAAGAACAGTGGTAACCTGCCAAGCTACATTACGTATAGGCAAAGGGAAGATTTAAACTGTTTTCAACGAAATCAAGCGTTTGGTTTCTTTAAAACAGTTAACAGTTAAAAAAAAAGTAATTTCTATGTGCTGGGGGTGGGGGGGAGGGGGTCCACTTGGACCCCCTTATGAACCACTGTACCGTTGGATTTTTTTACTAAAAAAACGATCTAGTCATTGATTAGGGACATCAGCAAGCCCCACAACAGGAAAAATGAAAAACTTGCAGCAAATTCTCCCCACCCAAAAATGAAAAAACCCACTTTCCCGAAGTAGTTTTTCCATAAAATTTGGATCATATGTTAGGGCATTCAATACAATTACACATTGCTGAAATAAAAATTCAAAAAGTGTGAATCTGTGTTACGATTATGGGGTAAACAATGTTGAGAGAAGAGAAGCGCCACCAAAATGCTTTTTTTTATTGCTAATAAGTATAAAAACGCCATGGACAAGATTTGATTTTTTTTCCACCAAAATGTGCGCATGATATTTAGGCAATTACATAAAATTTGGGCAAAAATAATTTAGAGTTTAAAAAACATGGCGCGCGAAAAAAAAAGGAGAACAAAACAAAACCTGGGTACACATGCCCCCCCCCCCCTATTGCACTAAAGTGTTTAACGAAGGGGTCTTCTAAAATGGTATACATTAATGACGAAACGCAGGCATGTTGACAGTTGACACAACGCTAACTGACGTCACGATTTGTTGGCGGTATGATGCATTTCAACTTTTCAACCCTACGCTAATTTGATTTAGCTTTTATTTACATTGGCATAATCTTGAACCTGTCATTTGTAAGACAAAAATACCCCGTCGTCGGGGGGGGGGGGTAGCACATGCCATCCTAACAGCAACAGACTAAATTCAAATCGGCATCAACATCCGGCGTGACTCGAGTGCTAGTCCTTCAAAGTTAACGCTAGGAGGGCGCTATTTCGCTTATCAGACGTTTGCACTCAGACTTGACTAAAATATAGGCCTGGGGTCCGTTCGCGAACCTCATGCGTAACCCTACGTGTATACTAACTCATGTGTATGTCCTACATAATAGACCTTTTCATACCATTTACACAGTGCTTTGGATAAGTTGATCCACTCAGGCATGACATAGTATGCACGTAGATTTACGACTGAGTTTCGCGGACGAACCCCTGGTCACGAATATTTAAATCTAAATGACCGTTATTGGAAATTACATTAGGCGTGTTCAGACGAGGGCTCTAAACTTAAAGTTTACATCGTAGTTTTAATTTTCGAAGTTTAACTTATAGTTAGTGCCCGTGCGAACGCACTCGTGGTTTAGTAAACTTTAAGTTTACTCGAAGTTTAAAACCATAAGATTTCTTATGGTTTAGTCGTGGTTAGCGCGCTACCCCTGTTAGTTGAGCGTCATAGTTTACAATGGTTTACGGCCGTGTGGACAGGCATGTCTGATACACAACTGAACATTTATAAGTGACAAATGTACCATTTTACCCCAATGGAAAATAATTCGTTTAACAGATTCGGAAATTGGGAATCATTTTAGGACCCTATACTTATCACATCGTAGAGACATTGCTCAGTTATGAAATGAAGAGGAAACTACCAAATCATGTTGAACCCAATCCATGTAGATTGTAAAATCTTTTACAATTTGCATAGAAACCAAGGCCAAAAAAATTGTGGTGAAAATTCTTAACTCCTTATTCCCATATTTTTTCTGACTTCAAAGGTGTCCCAACCAAGAAAGATCTCATAGGAAAAATAATGTGCATAGAACTGGCTGGACACAGTTCAAGTGAAAAAATGATTAAATCAGCGGTAAGAACTTCTGCTATAAATTAAATGCCCTAAACATTTCCTGCAAGATTAAAAATTCCCTATTTGCATGGCAGTAATTCGAGGTAAAATTAGTATTTTCATATATTTGTTCTTGTTAAATATTTATATCTTATTTGCAGCGGGTTAGTCCACAACCCCGAGGATTTGAAGTCAATAAAATGTTTATTCCAAAATTAATGCATGATATTTATAAGATGTATTGAACTAAGGTTCATAAAAGAGGAGATTTTGTAATAACTGAGATAGGAGAATGCCATAGTAAATACACGTGGTTAGTTCCCCAAATTACGTTTTGAAATCCCCAATGCCCAAATCGAGCCAGTCGTGTGCCTACTCCCCCTGTTGTATTGCTACCATACCAAATGAGGGCGATTGCAGCATGCATCCACACAATCAGACAGACGATGGCGGCCAAGCGTCTTTCAATTTAGCAAATTCTCCCAAACTAATCAAGATAGAATACAGAAATACGGTACCATAAAACGAGTACTATATGTTAACTTAACAAAACAGTCATGGAAAGGGAATTTAAGATGTGGTTCGACATGAGCGGTTCATATCAGTACGTCAGGTATGCGTGGAGTGCAGCCGGGGGGGGCACGGACCACGATATGCAGATCTTGGATTCAAAATTTTAATTTATGGAATTCTTTAGTGCCCCATTTTCCAGTGGCGTAACCAGACCTTTGAAAGGGGGGCGCAGAAGGGGTGCCAAGAAATTTTGATGGGGCTTATTGGGTCCTTCTCCTAGACATGTACAAAAGGTCAGTTCATTGGGGGGGCGAGCGGGGGGCAAGGGTTTTCGTTTGGGGGGGGGCTTGCGACCCCCTGCCCCCCGCTGGTTACGCCACTGTGCATTTTTCTACGCGCCTCGCCAGGACATTACAAATCACCTCTTAAACATTCGTTTAAAAGATAGTAATATCATGATAATGTAGGAAAAAAATGAGATCAAAATCCGTCGAGGTTAGTGAATTAACCTTGCTGCAAAACAGTGCAATTTCCAATAACGGTGTGTGTAAGAGAGCTCTCCTACCGTGTACCGTTAAGTCTTTGATAAAGACTAGCACTCAGCTTACGCCGGATGTTGATGCCGATTTGAATTCACCTGTATATATATATATATATATATATTATATATATATATATATATATATATATATATATATATATATATATATATATATATATATATATATAAGAACGTTTTGATTTTGAGTCACTTAATCAATGCTAGACATTACTTGCTAGAAGACATATCTAATTGAGCATACTAGACCTATGTGTCTTGCATTTTGTCTTCGGGCTAGTCTTATAGTAGCACCGATAAAAATATTTCTTTTTCAAATTTTTGTCAAGGTTTGGTGATCACCAATGGCATTGTCACCATTTCTTGGCCGCCTCTGCCTACACACGCTCTATTGCCGATACGACGATTGATTTAACAATGTGCATAACGAATCATCCTCAGGCAGGTTTGGACGATTTATTCAAGTTCCCTACAAAAATGCGAATGCTGTCAAAGCTTCAATCACGGCATGCACGGGAAATAACATTGACAAGAACACAAGACTGACAATATGAAAGGGTGATCGGTTCTTTCAGCACGCATGTATGCTTTGATCTATTTAAAAAGAAGGGCTACAAGTGTGGGACAACTCGAATAAAAGTATAGCAAAACTCGACGCGTAATATTCCGAATATAGGGCCAAGAACTAGAATCCGAACTTTGGATGGTAACTCAATTTCCACAATTGCATGGATAAGATCGAATCACATATGGTAGGTACCCATGCGTGCTCCAAATGGAGTACCCTCTATCTACAGATCTAGATACAGTCAGATTCTTCACTTTGGTGCACACCCGTAGGTACTCCATGTGTACTCCTGATGTGACTATGGAGTACCCACTATCTAGATACACAGTCAGATCCTCACTTTGGCATACACCATGTAGTAGGTTGAGTACCCACTATATAGATACATAGTCAGATTCCCCACTTTGGTGTACACCTTGTAGTAGTTACTCCATATGTAATCCTAGTGTGACAATGGGGCCCACTATCTAGTTACACCATGCAGTAGGTACTTCAAGTGTACTCCTGTGTGATTATGGAGTACCCACTATCTAGATACACTGTCTGTATCTAGATACAGATTCCTCACTTTGGTATACACCATTTAGTATATAGGTAGGCCTACTTCCAGTGTACTCCTTTGTGACTATAGAGTACCCACTATCTAGATACATAGTCAGATTCCTCACTTTGGTATACACATGTAGTAGATACCATGTGTGTACTATGGCGTATCCACTATACAGCCAGATTATTCGCTTGGGTGTATACCGTATAGACTACACTCTACTAGTTTTGGTAATTTTTCATAATACACGCGTTATCAGGTCTGATCGTGTGTCTTATTTTCTAGGTAGAAATGAACTTCCATTGCACTACATCTGTCTCTATACGTCGTCATGCGTGTGTTTATTTGTTTGTTTATTTCTTCTTTATATTGGGTCCATATTCAGAGGGAAATTTAAGTATTCCTCTGTTCTACCATATGGCCCAGTCAACGTGTGTAAAACGTTGTGGCTTTAAAGTCAGCCCGAGTATACGAGCGGCTTACTTAACTCATGCTGACGTCACTGCACAGCAGTAGGTAAGTGGGGTTCGGTTGTGTCTTTTAAGTACAGTATGCATTAGGCCTATGCAATTTCACAGAAAATGTTAGTTTTGCATTTTTGTCATAGGGGTATATTGTGGTCGATAGACGATAGCCCATGCGCTTATAGCTTCTTTCATAATGTACACACTCTAAAAAACAGATTAGTCAGTTGGGAGCTAACCAAAATATTTTGTCAAATTTTTTACACAATTTGGATCAAATTTAATTTCAATTTGATCATTGTCATACCAAAATAATTAAAAATTTGAAAAATATCTTGGTGGGGTCCGTCTCTAACATATTTCCCTACCAAAATAGCTACTTATTTCAAGTGTGCACGAGTACCTACAATGTTGTCCATAGTAACCAAAAAGTGATCCACACGTGAAGAAACTGACTGTGTAATAATATTCTCTGCAGCCATTAATTTGTAGCATTTGAGTTAAATGGTGAATTGCTTTTCTAAATGTATTTCACAAGAAGAGGTTAACATAAACTAACATCTATGCAATATAATCATACCTCATATATAGAGAATGTTGAATTACTGTAAATAAACCTAAGGGATTGTGTTATTCAAATTTAACATATATTTTAATAATTTGCCAACGAGGTTACTATCACAATAAGAAGCCTATTAACAATCTTTGCAACAACTCAATATAAAAACGTTTGGGATAATACAGCAACTTGTTCAAAATGTTAGTCTCATTTCTTTTGAGTTTATTTTCCTATACCCCGAGATAAAAAGGATATCTGCTACTCGCCCCAGTGACTTACGGTTAATTGTGATCCTTCGCTCGCTCAATGCACACAACAACAGCAACCACAACAACAGCGACAATATTAAGCTGAAGAACAAACACACATACACACATACACACATACACACATACACACATACACACATACACACATACACACATACACACATACACACATACACACATACACACATACACACATACACACATACACACATACACACATACACACATACACACATACACACATACACACATACACACATACACACATACACACATACACACATACACACATACACACATACACACATACACACATACACACATACACACATACACACATACACACATACACACATACACACATACACACATACACACATACACACATACACACATACACACATACACACATACACACATACACACATACACACATACACACATACACACATACACACATACACACATACACACATACACACATACACACATACACACATACACACATACACACATACACACATACACACATACACACATACACACATACACACATACACACATACACACATACACACATACACACATACACACATACACACATACACACATACACACATACACACATACACACATACACACATACACACATACACACATACACACATACACACATACACACATACACACATACACACATACACACATACACACATACACACATACACACATACACACATACACACATACACACATACACACATACACACATACACACATACACACATACACACATACACACATACACACATACACACATACACACATACACACATACACACATACACACACACACATACATACATACATACATACATGCATACATAACATGCACGCACGGGTACAGGCGCAAACAACACCATGCCCACGCACACATGCAGATATACTTGTATGACTTTTGCTTTGTGAGCTATTCGTATAGCTTTTTTTTTTTTGCTGTAACTTTTGTTTCAAATTAAAATAATACTAACATTCTAACGGCAGCCATATTAGATTTTCTACCGGTACCCAGCATGTGACCTGGAAATTCTTATAAAATGATGTCCGAAATGGATTCCCTGTACAAAATAAAATAATAATAAATAAAAACATGAGTATTACCATGGGTGTTACACATACTTTTAAAATAAGATGTTCAAATTTATATTTTAATTTGGCTGACTGGTGAATCTGAAATTTTCAAATTATGTATTGATTGGACTTCTTATCATAAAAATAGGTCAGAAAAATGTATTCCCTGTCCCTTAAAAACCATAAAACGATGGATTACACAAATTTCTAGGGGAAATGTTCAAAATTTATATTTTCAATATGCCACCGGCAGCCATCTTTGCTTTTCAAATTCCATAATATGTGACCTGGACTAATTCTAATCATAAAAATTGAGCTGTCAAGAATGGATTTCAACTGCATAGCAAATCAATAAAATGAGGTGGATTACACAGACTTTCATGATGAACATAAATTTGAATGAATTTAAATGATTTGGTCAAATATGTGTATGTGTATGGCACGCCACAGGCGTCAAAAAACGTCCAGTTTACAAAAAAGACGTCCAGTTTACAAACCAAAAAGGACGGCGAGATTGCAAAAAAGACGTCGAGTTTACAAAAAAGACGGCGAGTTACAAAAAAGACGTCGAGTTTAAAAAAAGACGTCCAGATTTTCGCGCCCAGATTTTCGCGACCAGATTTTCGCGCTCAGATTTTCGCGCCCAGATTTTCGCGCCCAGATTTTCGCGCCCAGATTTTCGCGCCGAGAAGCGCCGCCATGGAAGTTAGATGGGCTCAGAATAACTTCTTTGATATTACCAGTAGGTTTGATAAATACAAGTGAAATCTTATATAATTTTCTCTTGGAATTATTGTGTACAAGTACATGAAAACTCAAAGAAAATGAACAGATTATAGCAATTAAAGGTTTTTAACATGGTTAAAGGTAACTGTGACTCCTTAAGGACACAATAAGATGCAATTCTTGGAGCTTGAAATATTTCTGGTGAATGTTTTAGCAGATTTTTCTGATTTGCAGACTTCTTGAATTAACCATTGACCTAAAGGTATGGTCAATGAAAGCAGTAAATTACTGCGATGCCTCCACTCATATTGAACTTTACCTATAGACGGAATGATATGTGCAAGTGGCACAGATCTAGGGCAGGTTAACCCAGTAAAAACCACATAGGTATGTTCCACATATAAAACCGGACAGATAGCGTGTTGGTTGTTAGCAGCATTTGTCTTAAATCGGCCTATTTCTTGATATTAATCAAATTCCAAAAAGTAACACACTCTGATTAAGCTGTGATATTTATAAGCACTCTCTAATGCCTCTAAAGGAAGGGAGTGAAACACTTCACCCCACCCCCCAAAATAAAGAGTTAAAAACTCCTGTAAAACCGCTAGAAAATAAGTGATTTTTTACTTGAAAAGAGTAAATTTCCACTCAAAAAGAAATGAATATCACTCCAAAAGAGTAAAAGGGTGGATTGTCGAATTATTTTCGTGTGTCCTTAACTCCTCAAAAAGGAACCCCCTTCTTTAAACTCATCAAACGAGTGGAAAATTCACTTTCTTTGGTTATATTGCTTTTTCACTCTTTTTCTTTTTAATCATTAAAAAAGAAATGGGGGAGTAAAAAATTTTTTTTTACTCTTCTTGTAGGGTTTTTAGAAGCGTTTCACTCTTTTGAGATTGAAATTTTCACTGTTTATATAGAAAGTAGTTTGGGCAATTCTTTAAATAGTAGCCCCGAGTATGTCAAAGTTATGGTCAAAATAATTTCTTTTTATGATAGTGGGCATATATGGATATTCGGTGCCTTTAATGGGAAAATTCCATTTTTTACTAACACTTTCCTCTTCTCCATTCTCCTGCAAGGGACATGGAATCGGGATGCTCCCCCAAAAAACCTCACTCTCTTACCGCCCCTACCATCCCCACTCACCCTCTCTCTCCCCCCTCAGCTCCCTCTCTCTCCCTCTCTCTTTCCCCTCTCTTCCCACTCTCTCTAGCCTCTTAATGTTCGGAAATGAAACGGGAATAAAAGACAAAAAAATGAACTACCAATTATCCAATATCTTTGTTGTGTCACTGACAAAAAATACTATACGAAATATCTGCATTCTAATTCAACTTGCTCAAGCTTTTGTTTATTTATTATTAATCTTATTTATTCAGGAAATTCATTCAATACAAATGTAGTGGTATCCCAGGAAGACCTGATAACAATAATTACAGTAATACAAGTATACAGAAAAATAAATTTAGGTACATAATCTACATAACACATATTACACATGTATATGTGCTATGAAAGATTATGTACTATATACATACAAATAAAAACTGGTAGCACTTTTTGAAGATGTTGTAGCAAGGTACACACACACACACACACACGCACCGCATACACACACATACATAAACATATACACATACAAATGTACACATGCCCCACCTAACACAAGATGCATGGACACCTACACACCCCCCCACCTATGCATTACCAATCACACCACAACATTCATTTACATACACATAAAAAGGATGTAAAACAGGATTCTCATGGGTTATGGCCCTTTTAAAGAAACAACTCATGAATCTAATTACTCGTGTGCCTTTTGGTAGCTTATTCCAGAGTACAGCTGCTCTGTACGGAATGTTCTTTTACCAGCTTTGTTATGCCATGATGGAATTATCAACATGTTAGGAGCCTGACTCCGAGTGCCTTTAGAATGTGTTGCACTGGTAAAAGTAAAAACAAGGGAGAGATATAATCAGGAGCAAAATGCCTTAAGCATTTAAAAGTTAAAATTAAGATCTGATAATTCCATCTTCTCCTCAGATTATTCCAACCAAGTCTTCACATTTTGTACACGAGGTTCGAATGTCTGCAGACAAAGGGACAGGGCAAGTCTGTTTGCAAAATTTGGAGATCATTATTGGTGCCCAGTATGAAATTGGACCAAACAGAACTGCAGTAGTAAATGAGGAAAGACCCAAGGCTTGGCAAGCATAGTGACTGTAGTATGAGGAAGATAATGCTTAATTCTCCTGATTACACCAATTCTCTTGGAAACATTGAACAAACATTAATTCGGCATGATTGCTCCACAATAATACGGATCAAAATAACACCCAGATACTTGTATGAGGTGACTCTTTCAATAGAAAGAAACAGTTTCATTACATACCGGAAATATTGTTTATAATATTTAGTGTCGGTTGATTTCCAAACATCATGAATTTAGTTTTTTTTTATGTTCAAGGTACGTTTATTTGACTTGAACCAATGGCCAATTTTAGCAAGTTAGTGTTAAGCCTGATTTTGCAGGGTGATTGGGTCAGATGACTGACTAATAAGGGAGTGTCATCTGCATACATAACACATTTGCATGAAAACTGATTCAGGTAAAGAATGCACAAAAATTATAAAATAAAAGACAAACCATAAAAAAAATAAAAAAAATAAAAAAAATATCAATATTCTTAAAGTGTGAAAGTACAGAATTAATATAACAGATTGTGATCTCTCTTTTGTAAGAATTAACAAATTTAATGCCATTCCAGTGCTACCTACTTCTTTAATTTACTAAGAAGTAGATTATGATTTACAGTATCAAAAGCCTTCTTTAGATCTAAGAAGTTAGATCCTGTTACTTTCTTATCATTTATGTTTTATTAGGATATGATCAAGCTGTGAGTTTAAAGTCTGACTCAGACTCAGAGATTTCGAAAGGTTAATTTTTTGTGTAATAATGAGAAATAATCAACTAGAACTAAGATAGTAACCTAAATTGAACCAAATCCGAAATTTGAGAGGAATCGGAATTTTTG